>JAAAKO020060013.1:0-10332 GCA_010015015.2 Bolitophila cinerea | reverse complement strand
AATAAAATCCGAAATATTTAATTCCGGAATTTTGTACCGAGTTGCTTTTTTTAATTTATTAATTTTACTAGTAAATATTGTTTAATATATATTCAAGGCTGCCCATAGAGTGTTTTCAGCCATGGTGGTAGCTAACCAGAGTCACCTATAGAGTTTTATAATTTATTATTTTGATTATATACAATATATAATCTAAATAATATTACATAGCACCCATGCATTTTTGTAACCATTTTTACATTTTAACTCTGCTTTCCCTTTCTATATTATAGAATATATGATAATTTTCTGTTGGTCTAATTATCCACATGTGTCCCATCCCCATCCATAAAACCAACAATACCAAGAAATCCATTTTACTCTGTCATATGAAACGATATTAATGTTAAACACATTTTCTTTTCCATAATCTCTAATGTTTCAGAAAGAAGAACCCTTACTGTTGATTGCGCCATGCATATTTAATTTTAGTCCCACACCTTGTTGGTAGCTTCATTCCGAAAGAAATCGTAATTTCAATATAGTTCGAATTTTGCGAGATGAACTAACCAAAAATGCATCATGAACATCATCCAATATTTTTTTTTTAAATAACCAAAACTGACATAACATTTAATTGGACATTATGTGTATGATTAACAGACATTAAGTCCATTTGAACATTATGGTGGTTTAACATAAATAATTTCTATGGCCCTTATGTCCATGATAAAGTATTGAATATCTGATAAAAAAGTGTACCATAATTAATCCTAATTACAAAAAAGTGTTTATAAATCTATATATCTTAAGTAATATATGATATGTTTTATAATAATATGTATCTTCTCCAAAAAAAGAATTCTCTTCTTTAAAATTTCAAAAATCTTACCAATGAGTAGAATATTGTCTAACAAATAAGACAAAAACCTTACTGTTAACGGAATATTTTCTGACTGTAGAAATTATAAAATTAATAACCAATTAATATACCCTAAAAAACAAAGTTTTATATAAAAAATCTCTACTTCTTTTTTATTTGTTAATGTAAATAACTTTGACCACACCTAACTTTTTCTTGAACAGCAAAGGGTAAATGTGTCTTTTAAAATTTAACCCCGTTTGACCAATTATTGGTATTGTCCATATTTTATGAGAGGTAGAAAAAATTATAATATATAATATTCATTGTTATCGGCAACAAGTGAATGGGCTCGATTGGATGACAGAAAGTCGGTTAGGCCGAATTAAAATCCACACAAGCAAGCAATAAAGATCACAGACACGCAAAACTAATACAGAGAATTTTAAAAGGATGATATTTTACTTACAAAATTACCGTCTGATTCGCCAGAGATAAAAAATTGATCCAGTTGACATTAAGGGCCAATTTCATCAGTCCTGATTAACAAAAAAATGTTTTTATTGAGTCCGATCAGACTATTTCGAGCGAGAACTTTGGCAATATAAAAAAACGAATAAACAAGGATAAATGGGATGATAAATGATGTGACGGTCGCTCACATTCTGCAAATTATTAGTCCAGCACTTGTGTACGATGAAATAAGGTAATATTTTATTTTTTTAAATGTTTTCGGAACTGTTTTTCAATGTTTTTGTTTGATGGGCTACAATACATCCAACCAATTACACAATTATTAATTGTTTATATGCGCATTAGGGTTTTTTTAGTTGAATCGACTGCCATTTGGTGTGTCGGCAGCACCGTCCATATTTCACAAAATCATTGATCTGATTTTATTAAATCTACCAAGTGTCTTCTGCTATCTTATTCGGTGGACCGTCAATAACTGAGTGTCAAGAAAATTTATTTTGAGTCTTGAGTCATTTAAACTACAACAAAGTTAAATTAAATATACAAAATGTAATTTTTTTAAGCAATCAGTCGAATATTTAGGTCACATTCTGTCAAGAAATAAAGTCGAGTCTAAGCCTTAGAAAATAAGAGCAATATTGTCTGCTCCAAATCCTCAAAATATATTACAATTACATTTCGGAGATTTATCCCACAGTTGTTTCGCCTTCTACATGAGCTATATCGTCTTTTAGATAATGATGCAAAATTTGTCTGGTCAGATAAATATTGGGCTTCATTTGACAAAACAAAAGAGTTAGTCACAAGCCACAATGTCTTGGTTTTATATGATCCAAAAAAACGATAATAATTACGACCGATGTTAGTGCGTATGGAGTGATGTCACATTTAATAAATGATGAAAAGAATCCAGTCATGTTTGTCTCCAGTAGTCTGAATTCTGCTCATAAAAACAACTCATCCTTACATCGGGAAGGCTTGGCTATAATATTTGTTAATATAACTACATTTATGGCAAGTCTTACACTATAGTCAGTGATCACCAAGTTTTAAATGGAAATCTTTG
Organism: Bolitophila cinerea; assembly: GCA_010015015.2. Lineage (NCBI taxonomy): Eukaryota > Metazoa > Arthropoda > Insecta > Diptera > Mycetophilidae > Bolitophila > Bolitophila cinerea. The sequence goes on along the minus strand of JAAAKO020060013.1, from coordinate 7,951 downwards.
ATTCTTTTTTTAAAAAATCTGCAGTCCTTGCTATACAAGACACTCTAACGTTGGTCTGTCATTCTAGGCATGTATGAATATAAAATACATAAAAAAAATACATAGAGCCGTAACAAAAATTAAGCATGGGATGCTTTATCTAGATTGCCATTGTCGGATGCAGAGATAAATGATAAGCCATAAACTATTAATTTTATTGAATTTAAGTCTGAAATTATTAGATATTTCACAGTCAACTACCACAAACAAAGCCCCGAAGGATTCTTTGTTTAGTTTCAAAACTAAAACAGTCTTGGATTTATTAAATCAACACCATATGAAGATGAAGTCAAAGTCCCGAAGTCCCGCCACAAACAGAAACGTTCCGATTCTTTACGCCCGGATATTCCAAGAAGGAGTAAAACGCTCAAAGAGCAGAACCAGAGGCGCTAAATTGGACATATATATACATTTTATTATATGTTACATTTTTTGACATGAATATTTACGTATTTATTATTATTATGTTTTAGTTAATTTTTTTTAATATTTAGCTGGATCCGCTTTTAATTTTTTTTGAGTTGTAGTTGTGTTGGTCAACGTATGAGTCGACGTCGCCATCGAAACAATTGAATCGAAATATTCATGTGACTTGAATATTTATAGTCTGACGGCGAGCAATGCAATAATCCCGAGGAGAATCCACATTATTTGTAAATTAGTTCCAACTGCACCGTCTAATGACGACCAAACGGAAGCGCAATAATAATTGGGATAAATCTGTCCGTGAATTGAACGGGAAATTACTTCTGAAAGCTGTTGCAACAATTTCTGATTTATGTTTAAATTTTTCTGGTGTCTTGCCTTGCTGCCCATTCGCTCTTTTACAACATCCACTAGTATTTTTCGTTTTATATTTTTATACTTTAATGGAATCACGTCAACTAATCAAATCTGCAAATAGAGAAAAAATACAGGATTGAAGGTATAAATAACTAAAAAAATAAGCTCACGCAACCAATGTATATTACATATACAAAGCTTGTATTCCATGATATTAGAAATATATATTAACGAAGGAATGAATTGCTTCTTTTTTGTTGAAATTTTCAATTTTAAAACCATCCCAAAATCCTAAAAGAACTATGATTTTGAACTTTAAAATCCACCCGTATAATTAGCCTACAAAATTGCCGCAGATTGACAATATCTATGATCAGCGACTTTATTACTGATTTGTTTTTTATCTCTGATTAAATCTCTGATCAAAGTAAAGAAATATAAATTTTAATCAGGTGAATATTAACTAATCGCGCTAATAACTAATCATTGTTTATCCAAAATTTTATTAGGACTGAAGAAATCGGCCCTAAGTATACTGATTTTAGTATTAAAGTAAAATAACTTTAAAACTATAAATTAGGAGGTTTGATCATGAAATAATATATTATTAAAAAACATGAATCATATATGAAAAAATCAAGCAAGCCCAAAAAATAAAAATTAATTTTAAATTAAAATCTAAAAAAATTACACATATCTTTTCGGCACATCCAAATTTTCCGGTCATACAAAAAATGCCGATCTCTAGAAGCAGCAGTTCGTACGACATTCGTGCGCCGTCGCCCAAACTGTACTATGCATCCGACAATCTGCAGTGTCGCATGATCCTTTTGCTAGCCAAAATTCTTAACATTGAACTGCGCTTGAGACAAGTTAGCATCGAAAACTTGGACCACTTGACCACTGAGTACATGATGCTCAATCCGCAGTCGACACTGCCCACGCTGGTCGACCAAGAACTCGTCATATCAAACGGACGCACCATTTTAACATACTTGGTGGCTGAGTACGCTCCCAACGACACCACACTGTATCCACCGGAGGCTGCCGCTAAAGCTCTGGTCGATCAGAGGCTGTACTTTGACAGCAATGTTCTAGAACAACGAACGATCGAATGTTATGTAAAGTTGTCATCCAAAAATAAATACATTTATTTATTAATTATTTCCTCTTCAGTATCCGACCATAATGCATGGTGTACCAGTGGACGATCTAAAGAAACAGCGACTACAGGAAGCGATGACCTGGTTGGACGTACACCTGAAGGGTACCCTGTTTGCTGCCACCGATAGTTTTACACTTGCCGATCTCTCGTTGTGTGTAACTGTGTCTCAAATCATTGCGTTCAATTTTAATGTAGCACAATATCCACGAGTCAAGGACTGGTACGAACGGGCTAGGAAGTTTTTGATGGACTTTGATTTTGAGGTGGGATATATATAATTCATATAAGTTGTTATTATATTTAATTCTAAACATTGAAGAATATTAATGAGCGACAAGCTGAGCTTATGGGCAATCTTTATCAATCAAAGATTCCATTGGCGTCTACAGGTGAAAAACTTGATTCTAAAATAAAAATCAATAATAATATTTTTTTGGAACAATCAGTAGATATTATAAAAAATCGAGCTCTTTCAACGGCGCTTCTCAGAAGTATCAAACAAAAACGGTATTCAAGTAAGTGGTTTTTCATTAGTTTTCCAAGTCCATTGGCTCTGCATTTGATTTCTGATGCTTTTTACAGTACAATCGCTTTTATATCTACATGGATTAATTATTACTTGCTCCAATTTTCAATTTAAAACCTTAAATGACCTTTAAAAGAACTCTATGGCCAGGTGGGCTATATTAATATTTAATGCTATTCTCTTAGCACTATATATCGATTTTACGTGAATGCTTCTTCATTCCGAAACTATAAAAGACAACTCAATCCGGTATTTATAGTTACTATTCTATCGTCATTAGCTGTGTAAATACTTACACATGAGCACCATCGAAATTGTAACAAATTTTGTGTACGGCCTTTTTGACAATATTCCTACAATGGATTCTCCGGCCCCAGTACTTTACTCATTCTTACCGAGTCCATCATGTAGACCTGTTCTTCTGTTGGCTAGAATCTTAGGCGTCCAGCTTAACGTAAATGATCTTATCGTGGTAACCGGTGCTCATTTAGACAATGCAGAGTTCTTGGAAGTTCGCACAATTGTTAAGAATAAATTTTATTTTGATAAATTGATTTGTCTTTTTTCGAGTGCAGCTCAACCCCCAGCACATAATTCCGACCCTCGATGATGACGGACTAGTTTTGTGGGAAAGGTAAATAAGAGAACTACTTACAAATAACATTCAAAACTGTTTAAATATTTGGATAAAATTCCATTTTATCATTTTTTTGGATAACAAGAAAACAAGAAAAATTGAATTTATTTCAGTCGTGCCATTATGACATATCTCACTTCCAAATACGCCACAAACGACTCTCTTTATCCCGTGGATCTGCGAACCAGAGCCTTGGTTGACCAACGATTACAATTTGACTTGGCAGTTATGTTTCAACGTATGTTTAAATACTACGTAAGTTTGAATTCTTTGACATAGTCTTATTTTTTTTAGTTTATTATTTAAACCATATTCATTCCTTAAGTATTTTTAGTTTAGCACAATATTGACAGGCGCTCCACTGGAAGAGGCGAACAAAGAAAAAATGATTGAAGCTCTAGGCTGGTTTGAAAAGATGTTGGGAGACCGCAAGTGGGTGGCAGCGGAAACCATGACTGTTGCCGATATTTCACTGGCCATCACGATCTCGCACATAGAAGCATTTGAAGCATCCGATTTGGATGAGTTTTATGGCATTACCAGCTGGTTGGAACGCTGCAAGGATGCGCTCGAACCGTTCGGATATGAAGTGAGTGTATTAAATTATTTGATTTTAGATGATTTATATCTTTGATTGATATCATAGGAGATTAACCAAGTTGGGCTTGACATATGCGTCGCTGCCCTGAATGAGAAGCTAAATAATAATTAAATAAATTTCAAATTATTAAATAATTTTAAAAAAATGTAGTTGTTATTAAATTTATCTTACTTTATTTTTATTATTTTTTATTTTGTACCCAAAATTTAAAATGTGAATTGTATACATTTAAATAACAGAATAAAATATGAAAATATATAACTAGCTTTTAGTATCCGGCTTTGAACAAATTAAATTGAAGTTAATTTAATAATATTATAAAACTTAACTCCTTTTTTATTGGAGCACATTATAAGTTTTTACTGCTCATAAAAATATTCTGTTGGTACGATATATATTCTTTTGCAAAAAAAAATGTTGTGCATATTGTGTTTTTTTGTTATTTTGAGTGCAATTTTTTTTGGGTTAGCTATAATTTTTATTTCAAATCACAATTTTGAAATCCGATTTTGACCTATTTCAATTGCAAAATATTAATAAATCATACCGATGGAACGGTTATAGAGCTTATAAAAGAAAATATAATTATGTTTTTTTTTGCAGATTATTATTTAACGAACTATTCAAATTTATTTTTTAATTCTATTGAAACACTCTAAATATAAAGTTTAATGTTTATTTCCAATTTTATTATTTTTGAGATCGCCCAACCAAAACAAATTAGTTTTTTTTAAATAATTTAGTTTTATTGCATTTTACTTCTTCATTGGCAACTTTTTTTAAAATCTCAAATAATACATATATCTTTTTATTTTAAGATCCTTCTTATTTTTCCATTAAATAAATTATATTATAATTAAAACAATATAAATTTTAGATGAAGTTTAGATTTATTGACAACCAAAGTCGTCCAATCGTCCAATTTATAATTAACTTAATTTCAATTCAAAATTTCTATTTTAAGTTTATATTTACAATAATATCCATTATTTATCTATTTTGATTGGATTTTTTATTATTTATGTAATAGTTAAAATAATAATTTAAAATAAATAAAAGGTAAATTAAAAATTATTTTAATAATTGAGTGCTGTCAGGAATTAATTATTCATAGAATAACATGTTTGTGCAATAGTTTAGAAATAATACCTTAATGTTATTAGCATATCTGGAATTTTTTTTTTGTATAAAATCATTATTTATTTAGACAACAAATGTTTTGGGTCCAATTTTTAAAATCTTGATTTAACTTAATACGTGATTAGAGCATTCGATTACCATAAATTGGATTTCCTTAGTTCCTATCTGACTTTTTAATTTTAGTTTCGAGGAATATCAAATTTTTGATTAACTTTAATAACTTGATCAGCTAATATATTGACAGATTAAGATCATAATCAAGCAATTAATCGGCGATAGTATTAGATTTGGTATGATTTGGTATTATTGAAAAATTATAAAGTTTAAATGTCTGCAAGAAAATAAAAATCATCGTTAAATACTTTTTATGTGTGTTGAAGTTAACTCTTTTTTGATCCTTGGGCTTGCGTAGATCTTAAAATGGATTATGTAGCAGGATATTATCGATAAGTGAAAATACGTATGGCTAAATAAACATAGGTTGATATAATTTGCTATATATAATCGCTACCCAGGTGATTATCTACCTCGGATCAACTAACCGGGCTTATAACAAATCAATGTTTATAGAAAATTTAATCAAGACTGACGAAATCGGCTCTTAGAAGAACAGAATATTTGAAAACCACTTTTTAAACATTTTTTGAGATTAGCTATTTTGAACAGCAATTGTGATATTCATTAGCTGAAACTGTTCCACTATTATTTAAAATTAAATAAGGTTTATTGTTTTTTTAAAAAATATTGAAGGATTTTTTTTGTTATTGCTTTGCAAAACAACAAGCACTATACTTCCAAAAACAAGTAAAAGATTAGCAAACACTGTTATATTTTAAAATAGTTAATCTCAAAAAAGTAAATATAAAAAAAATTTATTTAAATGAAAATAATTTAATGACGATGTGTAATCTAAAAAAAGCTAATTCCGAGTAAGCTAATGACATAACAGCAAGTTCATAAACTTAATTCCAAAAAATAAAGACCTATCTTCTCAAAAATAAAAGTCTTTTCGTTTGAAAAATAGATGCTCAAAAATGTGTTTGAAATGAGTTTCAAAAATAAGTGTTTAGACATTTTTTTTGCTTAAAACATCGTTGAAATTTGGTTTGGCGAATAGATACATAAAAACGAAAAATCATTATATATTATCAGGAAATGGACTTAAGGCCATTTTCTTCACTCGAAGTTGTCTTTCAACTTTAGGATTTTATTTTCAACTTCCCGAATTCATTATCTTTAGTCAAAGTTGAGTAGTCAAATTTCGATTTCAAGAAGTTGACAACTGCCGGTAGATATCAACTTCCCGATTTCTCAACTTCCCAAAAAAGCGCCAGTTAATGGGGATTTTAACTCTCAACTTGGCGTTTTAACCTGTTTCCGTTTCTTCCCTTATTTTGTGCACCGGACGCTAAAAAATCACTTAAATTCGGTAACTTTAATTATAATATCATAAAGAAAGCCATTAAAAATGTTAAAAAATGCATCCCACACGCCTACAAAAAAAGTTTGAGATTGGTTGAAATGCCAAATAATTTTCCCGCTGGAGAAACGGTGTGTGGCCGAAAGCGCCAGTAACAAAGCTGCCAACACAGATATGACACAAGTGCTATCACTTTATGAATTGTGAGCCAACTCTCTGACAAAGCAATGTCACTGTCGCCATCTCTTTATGAATTGATCGGTAATGTCAGCCAAAGTCTTTTCTGTATAAAATAATGTTTATGTTGATTGACTTTTTGTTTTTTAGTAAAAACAGCGCGAAGCGCCAAAAGAAAATCGCGCGGGAGCGCGCAAATAGAATTCAATTTAACAGAGAATGGAAAGAAAGTAGTGGATTGCTTGTTTTTTGATTGTTTTTTTGCTAGTATTTTGCTTGTTTTTAGCGAAGCAAAATTTATTAGTTTAAACTAATTATTGTTAATAATTTTAATAATAGTAGGAACACTTAAAGAAAAACATTTGATCTTTTGATCAAACAGTCAAATTTTAAATATTTGTATCTTTACTGGCAAAAGTTAAGTCTTAACTATAAGTATATTGTTAATAATAATGATATTAGTAGGATCCCGTAAAAACAATTTTTCTAATTAGTATACGGTGTTTGCGATTAGCTTTGAGATTACACCACAACTCTCCTGATAAATCATCGTGGAATAATTTCGAGTAGAGATTAACGTCGTTTTTTCATTGTTATTGACGTTTTTGAATATGCTGTTATGACAAACAAAATGATAATAAATCATGACGGCGTTTGGGAGATAGGGGGCTAAAAAATGTATTTTACAAATACGTTTTATATCTTTTAAAAAGGAGCATGCACCGTAAAATCCCTGAACAAAAATGTTTTTTGTGGACTTTTCTAACCTTTCACTGAAAATGTGTTTAAAATCGGGCGTATTTTACCCAAAATCATAAACATAAGGGAATGACTAAATAATGATTTGCCCAGCTTTCATATTGGCGCATTTGTTGGGCTATCGTTCAGAAAGTACCACTGAAATCATAATCGACCGCACATGGCACAACGGAAAGCACCACAAATCGCAATGCACCACCGCGCTGGCGGGCACCGCCTGCCGCCGAACCGCTCTGACCGAAACACCGAATGCACCATTTCCATCGATATCTTAATTATTCATCTGCAATATGTTAATTGTTCAAATCCATTTCAAATTATTTTGAATATTCAATAGGGGCTTCTGCCCGATTTCAACCAAATTCGCAGGGAATGTTAAGAATAATCCCCCTAACAACGTTTGTTCGGGGAGTTTTTGGCGCGCGGCTTCATATGGGAGTTAGGGGGTTTTAAGTTTATATGAAAAACCCGTATTTGTGAGAAAAGTTCCTTTTTTGTTTTTGTTATAATACATATTATTTTAATAAAAAATAACTGCATCATTTAATTTTAAAAAGCGCGCAATATTGCCGAAGGAATTGCTTGTCTTTCACTTGTTTTTTGTTATCAATATGCTTTGCAAATACAAGCAGAATGGTAGCAAAAAACGAGTGAAAGACTAGCAAAAACTGGAATATCATCTAGCAAAGACTGTAATATATCAT
>JAAAKO020060002.1:0-10333 GCA_010015015.2 Bolitophila cinerea | reverse complement strand
CTATTCACAAAATTTATTAACATATTTCCACAATTCCAATTGTTCCTGTTGCGGATCAAGAAAATGAAACTCAAGACTTCGAAGATCCACAAGAAACAAAAATCCAATTCAACGTTTACAATTTTAACTCCTACATATTAAATACAAAGGGAGGTGTTGAATCAATATACAATTTCAATCAACATTCTTTTGTAAACGCATTCACTATGAATGAATGCGAACATCTTTATATGTAGTTTTATTTAAAAGTTTACTTGCCAAATCAATTGAATAAATTTAGTCAGTTGAATTCTAGAGCTCAATAAATAATATTCTAATATTTAATATAATTGTTGTTTCTGATACACAACAAAACTATATTGAATTAGGCCTAAAATAATATTCTTAATAACTAAATAAATTAATATATATTCATAAATTGCATTGATTTTTTTGAAAGAAGCTGAAATGCGTGAACGTAAGTTTCTATTGATTTGAGTAGTTTGTTTTTTTGGTTTTAATGTTCTCGCATCTGAGCCGGACTGTTTTTTATATCAAAACAAGCCTTTTCTAAATAATTTATAATCAAAATCGTTATATTCCTGCGCTTTGGCATCAAACCTATTCCAATACACAAAATTTATTTTAACCAAAACCGTTGTTTTTTTTCTTACAATTTGAAGTATAGATTAAAAAAATTTTTAATACAAATTATTGAAGAAAATAAACATCAAATTGTTTAAACTGCATAAAAAACAAGTTTATTAAGTTTTATTCCAAACAAACTAAGATGAAATAGACCCCGATTTGATACTAAATGACACAATGTCCTTTGTCCTCTTAGATTCAAAACTTTTGGTCTCGATTTTGGTAGTTTTTGCTTTCATGGAGTACACACTTATTGTTCGCCGCCACGTCAATCCCAATACTGTATACGACTGTTCGTCTAGTCAGTAACAACATGCGCTCTACAAGCTCGTTTTTAGGGAGGCCGCGCTCTAATTTTTGTTGTTCTGATGTTTTTTCCAAATCAAACAAAATAAATATCAACACACAACGAGCAGAAAAACGCCTAAGGTGACGTTCCTCCTAATCGCTATATTAAGGCAGTGCTAAAGGTTCAGTCCTTACAATCCTTACTGTCCCTATTTTTTGACGTTGGTAGTAATCAACCTATATTGCTCTCAGGGATAGAAGGACCAAATATAAAACGGCTTTTAAGATTATTGGATTTTGAGATTATCTGACTTATTTTAGGAATTTATGTTTTTAAGATTATTAGATTTTTTAATGTTTTTATATCTTAAATTCGTTATATACGAATGCATCTATAGATTCGGCCTCTAATCGATTCTCTATTTAATTTCTTTTTCATTAAAGTATAAACTTAACTTCAACTTCTTTTAAGCATGCATCTTTACACGTAATACCCATTATATACACTTAAAGTGTACAATTTGCAACGCGCCGCTTTGCACCAACACTTAATAAACAATAATAAAAAAACAGCATCTGCACAATTAAACGAAACGCGTTCTAAAAGCTCGTTTGTGATTGTGTGAGTGCAAATGCTCACAATGGAAAAACATATAAAAATGCATACATTCAAACAACGTAAAACACATATAAAAAACCGCTCGTCTGACGAACTGACGAGTTGAACAAACCGATAAAAAGCGTCTGGTGCGAGAAACAACAAAAAGTGTACTTTTCAATATTCAAGTGCACAATACCAATAAGTCAGTCAATGGCTTTTCGCGCGCAACTGAACGATTCCCGGCAATATTGAATACATATGTATACATATATATGTATTTGTATACAATATACTTATACATTTATTGAGTGTATACAATGTACAATAAGCAATGAGAACTGAGAATACTATAATAGTAATACATAGACACAAAGAGTGCAATGTTGGTGCAAGTATTGCACCGGTGCGCTTTCGCATAGGGCAAACAATGGAAGGAAGCACGTGCGCTTAGCCAGTTTATTGAATTCTTTTTTATTGTCATTGATTCCACTTGCTCAAACACACATACAAACACACATACAGACACAAATGCGTATATGTGAAAGAAGCTCTTGTGAAAGTATGTGTGAATGCACATTATCGACTTTTGTCACGTTCTATCGATGAACAAGTTTTATTTTTGTTGGCGAAAAGTTTAAAGTATTTTTTTTGTGTGTTGGTACGGTTTTTGTTGTTTTTGGTTTCCTCGACACATTACATTTATGTGTAACAAAGTATATAAAGAATATACTCCTAATATATATACTTTACACATTAATATACATTATATATGTATATATATACTCTTCGTAAAACGCTCAACATAAATCTAACTGCAGTCGAAGTGCACTACTGCGCGGAATGCATCACGCTTCTCGAAATGCGAAATACGAAAGCACAGTTCAAATTTAAATAATTTATTAGTGCTCGCTCTGGTATTATGGTTATAGTTCATTGTATGTAATTTTATGTTTTTATTTTAAAGATTTATGTTTTTGGTTTTGTTGCCTCGTAAAATAAAACTTTTTTACGAGTTTCACATAAAATGCACAGATTTAAAATTGAGGTATATTATAGTATGCCTTAAATTCTGATCCCGTAATATGGTGTTCAAACAATAAATATTGCAAATATTTGTATAGATATATTGCAAATATCTAAAATATGTTTACTAAAACGTAATTTAAAGTCTATATTTGCGAATACTCATAATATTATAAAAGATAAATTAATTTACCACTAATATTATAGGAAATGTAAATGAAATCGAAAATATTTTCACAAATACTGCGATTTTATTTGCGAGTATTAAAGTATTGAGTTTTATCAAAAATATCAAGATTTTCACAAATATCTCAGAATATTATCTACACAAATACTTAAAAAATCCAAAAAATCGCAAATATCAGAGAAAAACAAAATTATTAAAAAAATAGCGAATATCGGTGAATACTATAGCGAATACCAAAATATACATTTTTCATATACAATTTTTCAGAATTTGATATCGTACAATACAAGATTTTGTATATTTTCTAAATTAGTGTATTTATATTTTCACAAGACTCTATCTCTTCAAAATATTTAAGATTTATTCATTGCTTGCGTTAAAATATCGATTCTCAAATATTCATATTTTTCTTCATTATCAGGATTCTAGATAATGTGTGTAACGCGAATACGTGAATACGCGAATAATGAAAATATTTCCGAATTCTCAAAATATTAAGTAATGTGCATAATAATACGCAAACATAAATCAACAACAAATACTACTATATTTTACTTATATATACCAAAAACATGAAATATTATTCATTAATATCGAAAATATAGAAATCAATTTAAAAATATTTATTATTATTTACAATTATCAAAAATACTATTAATATATCTGAGAATATTTAACAAATATAAAATGCAATCGGTAATCATAGAAATACATTATTACAAAATTTACAACATATTTAAACATGGAAGCCTGCAAATCTAAACTAGTGCGCCAGATTTGTGGTATTTTATAAAACATTTTATAATTTTCTAGACTATATCTACGAGCAAGAAGTTTTAAGTCCTTAATACATCTTTAATATAATTGCATATGCTATTTTCTTTTTCCGACTTTGCTATAAAAAGTACCGTAATAAGGTATTACTACCAATTCGTATTTTTTTCAATCGGTCTCAATGAGCTTTTAAATGAGTATAAAATCAAGCCGAGTGTCCGGAATGCGGAAGTGTGGAATAAATTCTTACACTTGCACAAAATTGGTCTGTCATACAACATCAAATGCACTTATTTCGATGAAGACAGCTCTATAGAAACGGCAAAGCATATCTTATGCAACTGCAAATTCATGCCTAGGATGTTTTTACCTGGAATTAGGAACCACATAAAAAGCAACATAAAAGCAACACAAATCACACGGGAATAAACCTGGCTGGATGTTGGCTACTGTACACAAGTTGGTTTGATATGAGCCCTACGTGGCCTATGATCGGTGCATTTCCTGCACCGCCAACTAAACTAAACCTAAAATAGACTGATGAAATATATGTAATGTAATCAAAAATGAAATAATCGAATTAAAACATTTTTTCCATATCTTTAGGTTTCTTTTTTCTTTGATATATAACAAATATAATATGTATGTATTAAATGTAATGTATTAAAAAATGTAAAATATTTAATTTGGGACGCAATATTTTTTTTGTATTCGGGGGGCGCAACTTAAAAAAATTTAAGAACCCATGCACAAGAGCACTCTCTACAACAACGTTTCCAAATTGTGGTCTGCTTATCACTGGTGTCCACAAAGGTTTCCAACTTTTCCGGAAATAACCTAAGTTTTTATTATATAACCAAAAAGAAGAGAAGAAAATCTTTAATCAGTTTTTTTTATACATAGTGTGCCGATAAAAACGGCCAACTTCACTTTTGTTTTTTTTCGGTATTCCATTGATGTGAAAGTATTTGATTTTTTTTAAATCTCATAGTAAATAAATATAGAAAGGAACCATTTTCAGTTTCACCTCTGCAAGCCAAGTTAAGATAATTAACATATATCCAATCCGTGGGTGATTTAATGCAAAGTTCACTAAAGAAAGTTGAAAACTGGTGCTCCCGCATTGGTCTAAGTTTCAATCCTGACAAAACTGGACAAATGCTGTTTACTAGAAGTAGCAAAATCAATAGATTTACGCCCCAAATTTTCTATGGTACACTTCTAACGGTTACACAAGAAATAAAGTACCTTGGTGTTCTCCTAGACTGTAAATTTGACTGAAGGAAACACGTCAAAGAGTAAATTACAAAGGCTAGTATGGCACTGCCGAAATGATTTGGGTTAAAATAGGAACTTTCACAAAAGACTTCATATATAAATCAGTACTTTAACCAAACAGACTATCAACCTTCCTAAATATAACTTCAAGAAGTCTTTCGCTACAATTGTTCCCAACAGAGAAGATTAAAAAAGAAAGATACAGATGTGTATTCCAAAGCTAGGGCCGGTGTTTATACCAATCTCTCTGGGTAAATACGCGACGGTTTCTCAGGCAGATATTATAGAAATTTCAGCTAAAATTGTCTATCTTAAACCATATTTAGTGACCAAAAGTATTGTAATTTGCTCGGACAGTCAAACTGATTTAAAAGCACTGAACGCGTACCGAACAACTCCCAGAACTGTCCAGGAATGACTCAACCAACTCACAGAGCAATCTCTGAACAATAATGTTGACCTGCAGTGGGTTCCAGGTCACTCAAATATTTCTGGAAATTATGAGAAATTGTTCAAGCAACGACTTGTATGAGCCGGAGCTATCGGTGTGCAGATCTTATAGCGCCATTAAGACGGAGGTCAGAAAAAGTCAAAAGCATACAAGTAAGTATGGGAATGAATCTGCAAAAATAACGACAATCCAATCAATTCATCGGAAGCCTAGATCGTTAGTTAGCGATAATTCATTCTAAATGACAGTCGATATTTATGCGATCAGCACGCTGGCCAACCTTCTTACGGGTCATTGTCTTGTCACCCTGTAGAGGGTGTGGTATGGAAGAGGAAACGGTAGAAAACTTTATATGCGAATGCCCAAGCCTTCTACATTAGGATGTTTCATCCTAAAACCAGACAACTTGTGTACGCTTAAATTTAAAAATATGGTTTGAGTGTGATAGATATTTTAAATTTCGGAAGTGGACAATGGGTCCAAATTGAGACCTTCGTGCGTACGTCTTTTATCTAAGAGATGTCAATTCTAAAAAATCAATCTATAATCTAATCTAAAATAAACGAAAGTAAAAAACAAAACAATTTGCAAGTGTTTGGAAAATGGCGATCTGTACTAGCTAACAATGGTACTATTTTTGGCAAAAGATCCCAGCTGACAAGTTTGAATTAAAAATTCGACCTTTTTAATATTTCATAAGGGAAGTGGTGTATTTAAGTGGGGTACGTACCACATGATTTATTATCGTCTTGCCGAATTTGTATTTGCCTCAATAGACCACCTTCTATATGCCGCTGGATTACAGCGACAAAAAACTGTCAAATATTATACATTTTGTCATTTTTGCTCTCGGCCTAGTTAACCATAAACTATTTTCAATTTTTAGGAGCACAGTAATGAATCCAAAGCCCCGACGATACAAGACAGAGAAGCGAAGAAGAGACAAGGTCCGCATAAAACCGGTCCTTCTCGGAGCTTTGCAGAAGTTGTGGCAGGAGAGTGCAGAGTCGCCATTGCTAACATGAAGGACCCGGCACGCCAGGCGTAATCGGAACTAATTCTGAAGCTCATTATTGAACCTATTGACATGGAGATTGATAGCGACGCTGGTTTTATCCCGAGGTTCAACCGCACGTCTCACACAAAATGTATCCACAAGGTAACGGCAGTGGACACTCAGTCCAAGCTATGAAGTTCGAGGTCTCAAATGCGAAACTTTCTGTGATTGAAATGGATAAAGTTCCGGTGTCCAGAACAGTTATAGTTCGCATACCACGACAACAAGACGCCACTGATAAGCAACAATAAGATGGAGGTTGATGAATAGCCATAGCCATAGACTCTATTCCTCAGATTTGACCGTTGTACACATACAATAGGGAAAGTAGACGGAATTAAAAAGAGGCAATGTTAATTCATGCCTTATTCCCTGTGTCCAACATCCATATTGATTCTACAGCTACTAGCCGAAATCGGGTAAGGAAGCAGCTATACCATACTATGGGGAAGCACAAAACATCAATGGATAGGAGTAGCACAATGGGTCCGTATTGTGACCTGCATGCGCATGTCTTTAGTGTCTAAAGACAATACTCCAACTTACAATCTAATCTAATATGTGTTGCAGATTGTTTGTGTTATCAAAACCTTACTTATAGGTCATTTCTAAAAAATAAGAGAAAGTAGCAACATAATAAACAACCTTTTTAAATGTGTAAAAATTATATTTTTTTAATATTTAAATGGAATCGTTTTATAATAAAAGATACATAGACTTAAATAATATATATGCCCCTTTTATTCCATAAATCATCACAATATTTTATGATCACATGTAAATCAAATCAAATAAAAATATCACACAAAAACAAAGAAGCCGTGTAACTCAATTTATGGTAGCTCTGACATTGGCTCTGAGGGAACCATAAAATAAAATTTGAAATTCCAAACCTATGCAATAAAATTTCGTTGGCATGCAATAAAATCTAGAAATGACATGCAGAGTACCAATAAAAATCTATAATCACGCGTTTAATATTCATATAAATCTGTTTCTTACATAAATAATAAACAACAACAACAACATTTGACACATTTCGTGTCTTTTCAGATGCGAGTGACTAAAGCGCGAACACAAAACAGCGGCTATGTTTTTTCGGTGAAAATATATGTAATACATGCTTGTGTTTCTATGTATGTGTCGTCGCTCATTGCAAAGGTATGCTAATTATCGTTTTGAGAGTATATCTGTACATCAGCATAACTCGTCGGCACCTGTTTCGTGTTTTACATCTCTCTGTGGGTTATATCTATGTTATTGTGTGAGATTATGTTTGTGTGCGCCCAAAGGTGGAATGCATACGTAAATTAGTGTATTATACACACACACACACACACACATACGCAGATGAAGAGGGACCATAAAACCATATCATAAATTATGCCATGCGGTGTTGACATTGCACGTGGAGGGTCACCGTGTCGTCGCAGCATACCGCGGCGGTGGTCTCTCATAGAATACATATACATACATAGTTTATAGCACGTGTGTGTTTTGAGACTTGACAATGAGTGTGTACATAACCTAAGAAATTCAAGTGGTTTATGTTTATACCTGTTTTCAAGTGGCAAACACAAATGAGTGCTGTGCTTATTTGTACATTGAGTGGCTTGTTTGTAAATAGTAAATGTTTAGTATTTGTTCGGGACACGCCTCACACAGAAGAGCAAACAACGCAAGGTCGACTATTAAGGTGGTACCGCATCTGCTGCGTCCGTCACTGTCGCAGCCGGTAAAAGCATGACATAAAACTCACGTCGCATTTGACACTTCCAAGAGCCCACGCAAATGTATCGCATTCGCCGTAATCCGATCGAACGTGATTTGTTGCCATTTTTTTTAAATATAACCTAACACTCTGCGCTCCTCTGGCCTCGACCTCACAGAACCTATACCAACGAAAAGTATACATCAATCACGCGCTCGATTCCAAATTAATTTGTCGAAACCGATTAGCATTTATGTTGCGTGCGCCTAAATACAAATCGGATGTCTGAGTGCTTCCATGAATGCTAATGCGGCGAATGTGGCTAATTTGTGACTATGTTTGTGTGTGTGTGTGTTTGCGTGTTTGTTATTCTTTGATATAAAAACTTACATCCGAATATCCACTTACAAAGGTGTGGACGATTTCTAGGAAAACAAATCAACGCGTAGGCGAGAGTGCGTTGCCCACTCTTCTTTTCTTTTTGGTTTAAGCTGACCATAAAATTGATTGAATTAAACTGGTTAATACATAATTTATAAGATAAGTGTCTTCGTATAATTTGCTGTATCGATTCAATTTATTAAAAAACAATTTCAATGGATACGATATATGATATGGGTACGTCATTGTTATTTATATACATTATTTATACACGACTATAGAAGTGAGATTCCCTAAGCGATTGAAACTATCAATATTGAAACTTTCAATCTATTTCTCGTAAAAGTGATTCCGTATTTAAAATCGATTTAAAGTTTCAATAGCGATTGATAGAAAGCGATTCTGTAATGCATTTAAGTTTCGCTTTCAATTGTCAAACTTTCGCTTATTGAAAATAAGTTTCAATCAGAAAATAGGAGGTGAAACATAAATATGATAAGGGTTTATTATGGTGACAGGCAAACTATACCTTGTATAAATCTCCCAAAATGTGTTTTTGTTAAATAATAGAAGAGTACTGAAAATGTTTTGGGGTCTATTTCATGCCGCCTTTATTATTATTATAATTCATAAATTTGGCGTAATATATATATTTTATTTTAAAACGTAAAATTGATCGTGTTTGATTAGAATTAGCAAAAAAACAGGTTTTGCTTCAATCGAGTTACGGAATCGCTTAGTTTCAATAAACCCTGAGAGATTGATACTTTTACGATTGAAATGCCTTTCAATATTGAAAGTCTCAATTGCTTAGGACTCCAAATAGACTTTTATCTTTATATTATAGTTTAAGTATGTAGCTCCGTGAGCCAAACCATAACCGTATCGTTTTTTTTATTTGCTTTTCTCGATTTATCATTTTTTAAAACTACAAATGAACATTTATATTAAATTTCAAAAATTAACTCTGTGGCCAACTTCACGTTTGATTACTTAAATAGAAATATTTTTTATTGTTCGGCATTAGATTCACCACTTTTTAAACACAAAAGACCACCAATTTCCTTTACTAACAACCTAAGTTACAAAAAAAGAAAAAGTCATTTTATTCATTCACTTCATTTGTGGTCAAAAACTGACCAGTTCGATGGCAGAAAAAACCTAAAGAAATAAATTTTCCATCTTTTATTGATCTCGAGAATTCTCGAAAACATAAGAGTTTCAAAAGGGTTTTTTTAATTTATTGAAGAGATATAATTTTATAAAATAGTAAATATTGGGGTTCCAAATATTTTGTTCCAATAAAAACAATTGAGGTCCAAATAAAATAAATGGGTACAAAAATATTTTTTGTTTTTTTTTAAATAGAGTTTTCTGTAATATATGTGAATACCTAAAAAAACAATTAAAACCATTAAAAATTTAGAAAATACAATTAAAACAAGTAAATGCTTATAAATTATAACGCGTGTTAAATAATATAATTGAGATGTTGGGGTGAATTAATTTCAAGAGACTTAATCTCACGGCGATTTTGGATTATCGTCACAGTGTATTTTGTTGTGGTTTTTGTTTGTTTTTTTTTAATAATGACACTAAACGTCTGAAAATTGAGACTTAGTCTCACGAAAAATCCTGAAAAAAATGCACAGGCCGACTGTGTGAGTATTGCACAGGATGACTGTGACTTATTCTCAAGAGAAAAAACCTGACAATAAGTCACAGTCCGCCTGTGCATTACTCCCACGATTTTTGGGGGCGTTAAGTCTCTTGACAATAAGTCACGGTCAGCCTGTGAATTATCCTCAAAATTTTTAATTAAATTTAACCAAGGTTGGTTAATCAACGTTTTTTGGTTGACATTTCATGTCAAAAAAACACTTTTTCGATTTAAGGGTGTATTTTAGCTCGCTTTATATATCATATTCTTTATGGTGTTGTCCCACATATAATGC
>JAAAKO020059991.1:0-10333 GCA_010015015.2 Bolitophila cinerea | reverse complement strand
AATCGTATCATTCGGCCAATCGTGTTTCGGCCAATCGTGATTCGGCCAATCGAATTTCGGCCAATCGTAGTACATTCTTATATTGTTCAGATAATCTGTACTTCATGTTAATTTTGTCACAAAATTCAATAAAAATATTATATTATATTTGATTTTTTTTTCAATAGCATAATTGTGGTGTGAATAGCTTGTAGACGACGAAAAGCCACGTAAACCTAAACGAAGTTGTTGGGTGCTTTTTAGCATCAATAATATCGGTAATCGTTCTTGATGAACCTATGCATGTATTTATCTACAGTGATCCGTGAGGATACGGCAAACTAAATTAAGCTCATGGCGCTTTAGGAAGGACACTATCGAATTCTCGAATTTTTTTGGAGACCATTGATAAGATCTTCCAACATCCGCTGAGGTTTAATAATTTGTGCCACCAACCAAGCTTCCACATCAATGAAGAGATGGCACGAGTTGCAATGCAGTTGTGTGGCTGGTTCTCATGGGAATTTCTCCAATTGTCTTATGGTCGATAAAATTCTGGATTTCTGGATCTGATTATGTCTTGGTAGACCATTTTGAGAGACAGCTTTTAAAACTTACCGTAAGCCAAAATACGATCTGGGTTTTTTATTGAAGAAAATAATTTCAGTCTTCTTGGAAATAACAAAAAGACCTAAACCATCATACCATTGGGAGAAGTGTCAATATGGACTATTCTGTGTTTTAATCTAGAATTAATCCATCTTGTGAAGTCATCTGAGGCCATTTAAAGCGGTGTCTTTCGATTGGCCGAATATTGATTGGCCGAATATTGATTGGCTGTATTACGATTGGCCAAATTACGATTGGCCAAATCACGATTGGCCAAATTACGATTGGCCGAATGTACAATTGGCCGAATCACGATTGGCTGAATGATACAATTGGCCGAATAATACGATTGGCCGTATGTCGATTGGCCGAATTTCAATTGGCCAAATGATACGATTAACCGAATTTCGATTAGCCGAATCACGATTGGCCTAAATACGATTGGCCGAAACACGATTGGCCGAATTAACATTGGCCAAAACACGATTGGCAGACAACCAAATACATATCCTCCACTAGCCCATAAAGCATTTAATAATTCATCCAATCGTATCATTCGGCCAATTGTGATTCGGCCAATTGTGATTCGGCCAATTGTGATTCGGCCAATTGTGATTCGGCCAATTGTGATTCGGCCAATCGTAGTACATTCCATTTAAAGTAGGTACATTTTGGAGTCTATGTAAAAAAACAGATTTCGCCTATCTGTAAATTAAATTTTAGACCAAACCAAAAATGGTGAGGGGGTCATTTCTAATTATTTTTTAATAGCTATTCAGTAAAAATACTTTAGAAAAAGTCCGAAGTTTTTTGCACGAACTGATAAAACAATTTAAATAGTGTACACATTTTTTGCGAGTGTCATTTGTTTTTTAGAAGATCTTGGAAATTATAATTAATTTTTAAACTCCAATTTAAATGCAATTTTGTCAAAATAGATTTTTTTTTACAAAAAAAATTAAGTTTCTCAAAATTAAGACAATAAATTTTTAAATTATTTTTATTTTATCAAAATTTTGTAAAAAAAGTAATATTTTAATTATGTTTTTTTTCTTTAAAAAAAATTAACATATTTTTAACTAAAAAAATATATATCTGAAAATAATAAAATTGTGTTATTTTTAAATATATAATTGTAAATAAAATAAGGTAAACAAATATTAATATATTATTTTTAAACTGAATTTAATAAATATTTTAAATTTTGTAGATGCAAATTGTAAAATGTCAATAAAAAGTTTATTTTCTAAAACACCCTTCAAAGGTAGAACTATTTGATTTTAAAGATATTTTATAAATAAAATTTAGTAAAAAAGAAGTCTTTTTATTTTTTTGTTTTTCTAATAACTCCATTTTTAAAAAGTATAAAATTGTTATTTTGATTACTTTCAAATATTTTATTAATTAATTAATTAAAGTAAATTATAAACAAATCTCTCAATTTCCAATTTTCTTATATTAAAAATATATATTTGCCAATAAAAATTTATATAATTTTTTTTTTAAATGTTCGTAATATTATTTATATATTTTATGAAGTATTGAATATTTTTGTGGATTCATATATCTTTTTATAAGGAAGTCTTATTAAAAAAAAATATTTTTAGCGTTCGTTTTTTAAATTTATTTAATTTGAAATTTAACTTTATGTATATTAAAATAGTTTTATGATGATACTGATTGCTACTATAGCTACAAACTTAAATTTATGAGCCTGCTGGATAAATCTAGTAACGTTGTTGTTGTATTACATGTAATTGCGCTACTCGTGATAGCAAAGCAGTGTTTATTTTATAAAACTTTATAAAAAATAAAACATTTTAAGGGATAACTTCCATTTAGTTAGTTTTTTTTTAAATTAGTTAAATTTTTCATTTCAAGAACCCAAAGTTAAAAAAAATAATAATTATACAACTAAAACAAAAATAATCAATAGACTTTTTCTAAAATAGCTGAAAGTGTCAAATTTAGATGTCATTTTTAAATATTTTAAAATACAATTATGTTTTTTTGTTTAATTTCATATTTCGACTTAATTGAACAGCAATAATAATATATGTCAACATTAAAGTTGAAGTACGAATTAAAAATTTGCCTAATTTATTTATTTTATTAAAATTATCACTTTATACCATACTATATTTTATACTCCCTACTGGTCTGTCTGGTATATCAGGCCTGTTTGGTCTATCTGGACTGTCTGATCTGTCTGGCAAGTCTGCTCTGTATGGTTTGATTTTTCTTTTGGTCCCACTCTTTATTTTTAGATACCACCCTACTGCACATCGCACATACATAACGTAACAGTATTAACATATATGATACTATACTCAAATAAAGTACTACTATATACCGGAAAATTTGGAGCGCCGCCGCTGATTTTCCGGAGAATTATTTGCGAGCGCTCGCACAGACGTCAGTGTTGGACCAACGCCAGAAGCGAACGCTACTCAGAACTCACAATTCAGTCGAGTGCGAGAAGCCGTTGTGAGAAGACGTATCGCGTGCTCAACTTCACTTTCTCCGCTTTAAATCTCTGAATATAATAAAGTTGTTTAATTCGTCGTTTGTTGTCGTCGTCGTCGTCGCGTCGGTCGTTCGCGTTCCTGGAAAACTCACGTAAAACTTTTTTTGGTTTATTTACGCGCAGTTAAATCGTGAGAAATTCGAATGAAAACTCCGAGGAAAACTCGCACAATTTGTGATTGATACGAATGGCTGAGAGCGAGCCAGCCGTCGCGGTCGGTCGTAGCCTTCGCGTCTTGGTGTGGTTGTGTTTGTGTTTTTCATCTGTACAACAGTAAAATTCAATTAAATCTACCCGCTTGATTCTCTGTGTAAGGGTTTAGGCAGAAGGTTACAGTAAATCTGTGCACAAGAAACATTTAAATACATCGACTTTAAATTGATTAGCGCAGTGGAAATTTGTGTCGTCTTTGTGAGAAAAGACGTCTGTTGGCAATTTTAAAGCGGAACGAAGGAAATGTCCTGTTGAAAATGTAAATAAAGTGTTTTTAAAAAAGTTATGTTCAACAATGAGTTTTACTAAATATTATTCAGATTCATTGTGTGTATATTTAAATATTAAAGTTCCATCTAAGATTTTGGTAAAGAATATCTATTCTGCTTTGGTTTCCCCATAAATTTGGAGAAAATGTATAAAACTTTTTTTCACCCATCTTTTTTGTATTCGGTTAATTAAACATAATATTCTGCCAATTTACGGAGAATCCAATTTTCTGCGTCTACTTTGTGTTTTGTTTACTGGTTCGCCGAACTCTGGCTTTTCCACCGAGCTGACGCTTTTCCGCGCGCTGGTTGATTTTATTCTCTGAACCTCATTATATACGCGAGCGAAACGGTTTTAATGAGACCGATAATTTTGTTTCTCGTTTTTTAAATTGTTTTAAAAAGGACGTTTGTTTCTATATAAAATTATCATAATTGAAGCAGTTATATACAACTGAATTGAGACTGGACGCTAGGATATCTGTATTTATTTAATAAGTCAGATCACTCTGATATTATTGAACTTTTGAGGGTCATTTTAGTATTTATGTATAGTATATATAAATATATAAAATCAAATAGTATATATTTTGAACAATGAAAATTCAACTTTGGCCAAAGTAAGCGCGCACTGTGGAGCCAATAAAATTTGACGCGGCATCGCGCGGAAAGTTCAACTAACATTGAGTAAAACTGAAATAGAGCTGTTTAACTTGGGACTTTTTAAGTGCTACACATTGAAAAGTTCTGATTTCCGTATAACTAAACTATACATACATATATCATATGAATAATGAGTGCAACACACATATATTTATAAAAAAGTTTTTCACAGGAAAAGTGCTCTTTTCGAGCGGATAGTGTAAATGTTCAGCTATTTACTTTGTAAACTCGAGAGTTTATCATTAATTTGTTTTCCAGTTTGAAAGCTAGTTTACAACATGCAATTATTTTGATTTCAGATACTTCAATTATGTTTACATATTATATATATTATGAATTATATGATATCTTCAATAAAGTATAAAAAAATAAACTAAGCTTTAGAAAATCTATTATTTTCTCATAACATGGTTTGGAAGGAAACAACTCTCTTTTCGCCCTTAAATTAAACTCTTACTATATAAAATCTTAACCAATAATCTTATAAAAATATATAATGATTACTTTCAACATCTTTTGACTCATTTTTATTAATATGGACATTTAATGTATTCACAAATTATATTACATTATGGAATTTCTGTTAGATTAGAATTAAAATATAGGCACTGGTTGTCTAGTTTGTCACCGTTTTTTATCAAGAGATATTTTCTTGATTTTAAATATTTGTTTTCTTATTTTTTGGAAAAATTCAGCCTACCGCGCTTCCGTTCTTTTAGTCCTTGTTATTTATAGAATAGCATCTCCTTCATATAATATGATAGTTCGAAAAATACCATAGAACCCGATTTATAGACCTTCAAAGTAAAAAACCTTCTTTCTTAAAGTACTTTAAATTTTGAAAATGTTTTTCATTGAGTTAACTTTTTTTTGTAGATATTAGGGAAGAAATAAAAACGCAATGACGCAATCGCGGTTGAAGTAGTAAAGCCCGATTTTACCCATGGATTTCCTGAGTGAGTACAAGAGTCCAATGGCGGGTTTCCACTCATTTCATAGAAGTTTAAAAATCGGTATTTAAACATTAAAAACATAAAAGATATGTGATAAAGTTTCATAAGATAAAGATGGAACACTTTTTTTGTAATTTACTCAATCTTACAAATATATACATAAACACCATACATAATCTAAAACTCGGACGATATGATATTTAAAAAATATATAAAAATATTTTAAAAAACACCAAAATATCGTAAATTCTGGTATTAGAATCGTGTCAGCTTTTCTTATCTCCAAACCACACCTTAGGGTCGCATTAACTTCCATCTGAAAGGTCAAAGAATAACCCTGAACGGCTATCACGCATATCTAGGGATTAAGGATAATTTTTGAAATACACGCCAGTTTAAAAACTATCTGTGTAAGAACTCTTTTCTACTCAGAAGAGGGATAACACCGTCAAGTTGCATCAAAACCTTTAATAAAACAAATAAAATTAACTATCGATTAATACCCTGAAACATCTCTATCCCCCCCTGCCCCCCATAAATAGCATTTTTCTATAATTGTGGTCAACTTTTAAACCCCTCCAACCCCTAAGGGGATGATTTCCTAAAAATAAAATTTAGTGATTTACGCTCGGGAAGGGGGATTGAAGTGGTGGAGAGACCACCTTCAGCCAAAGCTCATAAAGTTTAAACTGTAGAAACGCCGAAGGCAACTTAGATCGGCTGTCGAAAGACTGGCATTCGTCCCATTTTCGCAAGTTCGGTTGAAAGCATTTGCCTCGCCTGTCAGCGTTGGTGATGAAATCATGAAGTCGTTTGCCTGAAATCGAAATCCTTAAATCACTTGCCTGAAAACCAAATGCCTGCAATAAAAATCATGAAAAACCAATTGCTTGAAAGACAAAATCCTAAATGCAAAAAGCCTGAAAAAAGCCTAAAAAATTCCTGAAAAAATCTTGTTTATAAAAACAAGTAATAGACAAGCAGTTCTTTCGAAAATATTTTTTAATTGCGCGCTGCCACGCGTTTTTTTAATGTATGTGTATGTATTCCAATTTGTATTTATAATAATTTAATTTATTCGTATATGGTTATGGGTATATCAATATCTTCAATTCTGGCTCTGACTCTCATCCTTACAAAAGTTATATTTTGTATCTATAGAAATTTTATTAATTAAAAAATGTTTGCTCTTAAATGAAAGTAAATTTCAGGACTCTTAAGCTGTATCAGGCTAAGGGAAATGAGAATCATATAGACAGAAGTAGATTAGAGCTGAAGAATTCCCTATTGGCAGGAAATATATTCAGGCCTTATTTGCAAATAGAATTTTGTAAAAACAGAATTTAAAATCCCTTAGTTAAATACTATACTATTTAGTTAAATACTATCCCAAAATATTTTCTAGATCCGCCTATGCGTTTCACACCACAAATCCATGTATGCATTTTTGGTCGGATCCAGGTACTGCTAAATAGTAATATTAGCCGGAAAAATGAACAAAACATTTCTTAAACGTCCTAAACATCTATATATTTTTTTATAATTTTTTTCAATATTTTTTTAAATATATTTTACCCAACTGATTAAACAAAATGTTTGTTTTTTCATATATCTGGGTTTGGCTAATGTACATTTATACTTTGTAATATTATATACCTTTGTGTCTGTCTATATATTCGTATGTAAATTGACACTTAGCTGAGAAAAACGCACCACGTAATCGCAATCATTTTAATCACTCATAAGATTCTGTGCTTTCTTTACTACATGTACTAAAATCATGCATCTATTTCTAATATATAGTATAACGTTTATATGTTATGTGTGCAGGGTTTGCAATGCAGGTATAAAAAAACAGTGTGGAAAAGAGCGAGAGAATATTATGTACAATGTGCTTGTGCATGTATAAACATTCAACATACATATATACAGTATTATAGATACATGTGTAAAATGCAAGAGCACCGTGGGCAAACAACCCACACAATCAGACAGTGACGACATCGACAAAGGCGGTGAGCTTCCCACTCGACCGGCAGAATTGCATGCGGTGTATTGAAAAAGCTCATGGGTACTCTATATAATTTTCCATGTTATATATATATATCGTGGTGTATCTGTATATGTTTGTTTTGAATGAGTATGTGTGTGTGTGTGTGTGTGTGTGTGTGTGTGAGAGAGTACGAAGAGAATTCGCCACATTTCGTGCGCTCTGCGCGAGCTTTAGTTGCGTGCGCTCGCGTTTTCCATTCATTTATACCGCTTTTCCCTGCAAAGCATACGGACGGAGCTCAGTTCAATGTCGACCTGAAACCAGCGTGTGTCGCGTCGTGTCGTCCGTGTAGTCTTTTTGGGCTGTTATCAAAGTTGGAGCTCTGCGTCTTGATTGTCGTAGTCGTCTCGTCTCGTGTGTGTGTGTGTGTGTCCGTCGCGTCGCGCAATTTTCCCATATAGAGCTTCTCGGCGACAACGGGGAGGCCAATAGGTGAACATTTGTGAGAGAAGCTCTTCGTGTGTCTATCTTTCTATGTATGTGTGTGTCCCGTGTGCAAGTGACTTTTTTATATTATATATATACATACAGTGAAAAATCCGTTACGCGAGCCGTGCGGGAAACTAGAACGTGTGCGCATTAAATTGCGGAAAAGTGAAATGCTGCAACGATGATTACCAAGATTTCAATTCGTATATAAATTTTGAGAGTGTGTGTGTGTGTGTCTGCACTATATATTTCACGTGTGAGTGTGTGTTTTTTTTCATATAAGGACAAGGATACACATTCAAGAATACAACACCGAACGATGTTTGCAATTTATTTTTGTTTTAAAATGCATAACGAAGGACATTTAATGTGGCTATAAATATACCACGTGATTGGTATAGCGTGTGCACATATAATAATACTGATATTTATATATATATATATAAGATATATGTATATATAAATATAGCCATCCCATTCCATCACGAAGTTCCCCGGAACTGCTGCTGTTCGCCGCCAGTATACATGCTGGTAAACTTTTGCATATAAAACATTTTGTTCAAGCACGGCTGCGGCTGTGGAAAACTATCTATTCAGATTTTCGGTTGCATGAGGAGGTAAACCGCATACACACACACATATACCCATATCCACCCATTCGCATACCCACACAAACTTCTAGCCACCACTATACATAAATTATTCGCATGAAAAGTATTTAATAGATCATAAGCTGTACGGGATAATGAAAGAGTTAAGTGCAAAATTCTATGCAAGTGCACAAACACTCGCCGTATGAGATTTTGCAATAAGTGCGAAGTCACGTAAAGCGTGCGTAGAGTGGAATTACATTTGTGCCTATATATATATATATATATATATTTAGTAAGAATAAGTAGCCATATCATACTGAGGGAACGTGCCGAAATGCCTTATATTTAACTAATTATTTAGCTAGTGATTAGCACGGCCACAGCTTTTACACTGCAAAATTAAAATTAGCATATGATAGGCGGGGTAGGTCAAAAAGCGCTGAAAAACAATATAAAAATATTTCACATTCATCCGATAATCGGAATTTTGATGACTGGCATATTTTTTATGTAAATTTGTACAGAGTGACCAGGATTAATTGGATTTTTATTTTAGCAACTCCTTTTGACAACATCAACGCTATATCTTTAAGTATTTAATTTTCAGTGCGTTTGAATAATTAATTATAGGAATAATTGCCCTATAGCATTGTCAAGAAGCATATTCAAAAAACAGTTAATGAATATTTTTTGAGGACACAGCCGGTGCACAAGTCCGATGAGTTTTAGTTGGCCAAAACTCAAAACAAAAAACATTATCAATTAAAATGAAGTATACATCATTTAAAAGTTGAATACAAATAGGTTATGAAACTATATCGCTTTATTATAAAGAGGTAGCAGTACTGTTATAATCCGACTTTGAATTTGACGTTTGTTGGAATGCATATTTCTCCTCTTTGTTTTCATTAAAAGTGCGTACAAATTAATCTGATTTTCACATTCAGACAAACTATATATTCTTGGAATCATGGTCCATTTTAAATAATTTAAGTGAGAATTTATGTTTGTTTTTTTTGCACATTTCATTTGTTTTCACTTTTATATATTGAAATTAAAGAATGTGAGTTCTTTAATATTTATATTATATTTTTTGTCTGCCCAACATTTGGTTAGAAATAAAACAGATCGATTAGAGAACAGCCCTCCTAGTCATGATACATTTAAACTGATTAGGGATTTTGCAGCTCGTTTTAGACTGCTCAAACATATAATTGTTTTGGCAACATCATAGTAGCTTGTATAAAATACTTTTAGCAGTCGTTTGAAAACATGATGTAAGGTAAAACTACGTAATGGAGATAAATTTAAAAAAATAACAAACAAACAATTTTTTTTTAATTGTTTTATCTTTCCGTACTAATACGCTTAGGCGTATGTCTTTATTTATAATTTCATCTAAATCTAATAAATAATCAGACATTTCAGAAAAATAACCGGCGGCTAAATAATCCTAAAAGAACTTCAGCTGACGGCCGCTAAACTATCTTAGCAAATAATCGCCTGCTTGCTTTATGCCTAAAATGTCATCGGCTGACTGCTTAAGCAACAAAGGGCCTTTTTACTTGAAGTTGACAATAAACTTGATGATATTTGTTTCAACTTCCGAATTGGTTTTCTTCAATCATGATTTCGGGAAGTTAAGAACTGCCTGTTAATACTAACTTCGCGATGTCTCAAATAGAACTAGTTGAAGAGGTTTCTTGCTCTCAACTTGGTGTTTTGACAATTTTTTGATTTTTCTCTCTTTGGTTTTTTCATAATTTTTTTTCATACAATGCAGTTGTGTTTTAGGGCAGATCTAGTCATCGAATGAAACGAAAATGTCCATACAAAATATTTCGCATCGTTTGAAGTGTAAACAAGTTTGCGAATCGAATAAATCGTTTTCATTTTCGTGCTGGTCGACCAGCACCCTGATTCTCTAAGCACACCAAGACTTTGTAATAATGTGAATAGTTGATAATTTTTTCACAAGCACTTTATCATGACTTTTGTATCATGGTGCGTCAAAAGGGAATTCTCTAACACATTTCACGCGACAC
>JAAAKO020059980.1:0-10334 GCA_010015015.2 Bolitophila cinerea | reverse complement strand
TTGTTTTTCTTGTTCTTATTAGGAATTTTAACCCCATTAAATAACGTTTAAGAGGAGGAGTGGTTTGAAGTTCTAAATTGACCAAAACTTTAAACCAAATAAGGGCAACCGGGACTGCATCCCTAAATTGTAAAAAATATTTTCAAAATGTCATACAGACAGAAATATTTTAAACACCATCTTTGCATTATTTCAATAAATTAAAATATGTGATGGTATATTTAAAAAAATGAAGAGAATAGTATAATTAAAAAAGCATTTTTGTTGGTATTTGTACTCCTAGGAGCTCATAATTTGCATTAAAGTTGTATGATATATGATATACAATACCTTCACAAAAACCGTCTTTCTAGATAGACAATTAATAAATAAGTTAAAATAAAACGTTCTTTTTAAAAAATATGGTGCCCAATATATACATTTTTTTGGTACAAAGAATAAAATTTTGTATATATGAATAAATTATTATTATGTTTTGCTAATACCTTTTAATCACCATTTCTTCTTTACGCATGTTTTTGGTTTTTTTTGTTTGTCACAAAATTATTATTTTTATTTATTTTGGAACACATTTTATTTTGTGTGATGATTTCAGTATTGATAAAATTTAATAATTTTTATTTTTAAGCATACTGTTTTAATCTAGGCGCCAATCTTAAGCTGTTTCATATACATTAACATCAAGAGAGTAAATTATTTATAAATAGAGAAAATAATAAGGATATGGAATTGATGCCTGCGGAATTACACGATACTTTAAAATAGATGTACATTAGATAGACAAAGACAAAACATAAGCAAACAACAGTTTTCCTAGTATATCCGCACACGCTCAACATTTCCATCAGGTAAAATTGACTATTTATGCCATTTTTCCTCACTTGATTAAAGTAAAGTTCTCACAATTAAAACCCGACTTAAACTAACAAAAGTCAACAGTATTAAATATATTATATTATTTTTAATTACTAATGGTATATAGTCGTGTTTATTTCCACTTTATCTATTACTCTAAGATATTTTAAGTTGTGCTGCCTTTGGGCTGTGAACGGATCGAAATCTGGTTCGCAGCCAGCATATTATATTTCGTATTCTGAATGATCACATCATCCTTTAGAAATCACAAGTGTTTTCAAGATTTCCAGATTGCCTAAGTAGACAGACTTGTTAGAGGTAAATTTGTGCCTAACATAAGATATGATTTTATTAAGAGCCATATATAAGGATCTCTGTTTTACCTTTTTAGCGGAAAATAATTTTCAAAAGGGATTTTATTTACAGAAAAAAATAAAATTGTATTTTCTCAATAAATAAGAATTTAATAATATGAACTGCAATTGTGTATTTATGAATATTTATATAAACTATAAGTTATAGAAAATATTCGAAGTGTTTCTAATTAGTTTGAAATATCTGGAGATATGTGATGTTTTTTTGGGCAATCATATATTTAATAGAGGAGCTGTGTACTGTACCCATGCATTTTGGTTTATTGCTGATTGACAGAAATACTATAATTTGGAAGAAATATGTGTTTTTTTCAGTAAAAATATCCGTGATTATTAGGATTAGAGCAATGCAATGAGCTTAACACAATTGTAATTTTAGGCTATCACATAAAACAATAAATCGTTCTCCTTAAGCTAAAGCTTACAAAAAGTACTTGTATTTATATAACGATTTCAGATCCAATCAACATATAAATTAAACAACCACTCAAATTCACCATTCACAATCGATTTCACAAATAATTGCCATTACCATAATTAAATTCAAATAAACAAACACAGGGTTCGCCTCGAAAACATAGACACACACACATACACATAAGCACAAACCCACACATACAAACAAAATGGCAAAAGCTAAAATAACTGCCTAACAACTGCTCGCGTTGTTCTGTAACCATGATGCATATGTCCCAGGAGTGCGCGTCCACCTTCTCTCACTTTCCCCCACACACACAAACACATATATAATATATAATATAATGTAGTATATAATTCTAATCGCGTGTATGTGTATTGGCGTGTTGGCGGGCGCGGTTCATCCGTGTGTGTGTGTGTGTGCATAAATTATGTTAATAATTTATTGTAACTTTGGCAAACAAGCAGGAGCATCAACAGCGGCAGAGCAGATCGCATGTACTCCTGTGGGCCTCTACCACCAACACCATGCCTGCGCGTCGATGCATTATGTGTCCCATTGAGCCACTGCATAATTCGCATAAACTATTCGAATTAACATAAACAGTCGTATATTATTAACGATGTTATTCAATCATTTGTTGTACTCCATAATTACGTATTGCGCGCGTTCACGTTCACGTTCACGTGTTTCGGACCCCCACATGCAAATTAGTCATCGTCGTCGTCAGTCGGTCGGCAGCGTTCATGGGCTTATTAGCATGCGAGATGCAGAAATGCATTTGAAAGCATTTCAATGCATTCAAATGCATTCCAATGTATTATATTTATTGATGGTATGAGATGTGTTTTGAATAGAAACGTCCGCAGACAATGTTCTGTATATAAGTACTTGTTTATTATATGTACATTTCTGCATATATATATTATACATAAACAATTATGCGAATGAAGTAATAATAGGACGTCCTGGGAAGCTAATGAAACTTGACTCGTCCAGTAAAATCGATGTAACGTGTAACACGCCGCTAGGTTTCTCGAATCCATTTGAAATATCTGACCGATGTTTAAATAAATCGTACGAGTAACAATTCACAGACTTCCATCAGTTAAGTCTGAAGCAAGTTTTACATATATACTCTAGTTTTACGTATACATACTTGAATATGTATATATATATAGTATAGATAAATATGTGCAATGTGAACATTGCACTACACAGTGCACATGCACATTGCATGGACGTACGCAAACACACACATATACATAGACACACACGGACAAAAGCTCGTATGAGTGAGCTTTATTTACTGATGTGCCGTATGAATGCACGCTTCAATGTGCACTGCTGGCCGGGACCGTTATTCTGTTTGTTCAGTTAATGGTGTTTATTAGATATAAAGCTGTGCACATCGAAAGTAATGGCTATGTGATGTGTTATACATAATATACAATATAATATATAAATATACAATACATAACAGTACGATTGCGTTTGGTCAACACTATGTTGTTTAACCAGCATCAAGTTCCAATCGCGTTTACACATAATGTACAGTGAAAATCAATAGTTTTTCCAGATTTTTTCGTATGGAAAGAAAATTAACAAATGTTTTTTTTTATATGGACAAGAATACATTAAAAAATATTTTAAAACTAATACAATATATTTTAAATACTGATAACTCAAAAGAGAGGAGGAAAGAAACATCTCTCAATTAAATTAAAAATATATTTTTTTCTACAGCCATTCGAAAATGGTAGTGTTAAAAGTTAAAAATTGCTTTAAGCCTGATATTTTCATTAAGAAAACCAATCCAGTGTATATGTCCGACAGATATTTTATCAATGAAAGATTTATGCAGTTTTTTATATTTAACTTCTCATGTGATTATAGAATAGTTATAAAATAAGAACACCCATTACCCGTAGCTTAGATATTGCGGTGTTTGAACTAAAAAGATGTTTTAATTTAAATTTTGTAATGTAGTTTTAACGTATATATATATACATAAATAGTACATATGCATTAAATTGCTCGTTTAAAATTGATAATAAAAAGAGCAATAAAAAATCTAACCCAAACCTTTCCTCAAAGAGAGACTCTAAAAACCATAATGGTAATTCTATAAATGGTTTGTTTGAGGTTGACTAAATTTTAGTTATATTAGTTTTTTTGATGTAGTTACATTAATTTAAATCCGCAGTCCTGAAGATCATTTTGGCTGCATTTGACTATGTATATATATGAGACTGCAACAATGACGTTCTATTGCAAGTGGATTCACAAAATTACGAAAATAGCATTTCGGGAAAATGCTCATTTTTCATGCTTATGCTCAGGGTTAAATTGTCAGTACAACTGTTTTTTATGCTTGTTTATTGCACTTTTTCTGCATGTTTTATATTTGGTGTTTATGTCTGTACAATGTCTTTGAAACACGGATATAACCCAGGTATTCCACCTTTGCGGATAACCTAAAATACGCCTATTTTTTGAAACGTTAGACTTGCAATTATCCAATTGTCATTTGTAGAATTGATGTCAAAATTGTTAGATTGGATTGGCTACAATGTCAAATTCGACATCATTGTCCAGTGTATTGAACCAATTATTATTAAAACAGGTTTAAGCTTGCTTGCCTTAGACGGCTGTCTGCCGACAAATTTAATATTGCGGCGAAAACTTTCCGCTGGTTCCATATTTACTCTAGCTGACCAAAGTTTTTCTCTTGCTATAAAAGCCAGTTTCTAAAAGTTTTTTGTTTTAACATAAATATTTATAAATATTCTATATCTCTATATAACTACTAATTTGCATAAACGTGTTGTCACTCCACTTCCTTTGAGTTTGGCTTTAAGATTTGGAAAAGTAAAATTCCTTTAGAATTTTTTCACAATAGCCTCCAATATTATAACAACAAAGTTAGCAAAAAAACATAACAAAAATAAACTGCCTATTTATAAAAAATAAATAACACAAAAACAATTGTATACAAGTGTACCACCAAAATAAACATAAAATGTGCAAACATTTTTTTTAAATGCGACAATAACTATTTACAATAATTTGCTTATGATGACAAAAAGGTTTTTTGTGCACAAAAATGTATTCATAATAATTTTTTTTTAATATATTTATAACACAATTCTTTTTTAAAAGGTACAATTTAATTTTAATTATTTTTTTAATTATCGATGGTCATTGTGATGATAGATAAATATATATATCCGAGATTTTTTAAATATTTTTTTTACATTATTCGCCGCCGAATGTAAATATGCCGAAAGCAAACAAAAAACGGCTACAGCCGGTTAGCCGCCCGCCGGTCGCCGGCTTATATAATAAACGGCCGCCTATAATTTTTCACCGGCTGACACCTCTGCCTAGGGCAAGGACAAGGCTTGCTTAAAAATGCAAATAAATATAAATTCTTTTATTTTAAAGGCAGAGTCCTTAATGTGTTTTCCACCATTCTTCTGTACATTTTCATTTACCCTTGACACACGGACGTCTAGAAGTGTTGTTGCCAACTATCACTGGATATTTTTCCAGATATTTCTATTTTTTAATTTAGCATTAAAGCAAAAACAAACCTCTTACTTGTTGCCATAATTTAAAGTGTTACTTTCTTTTATGTTCTTAATTGGTTAAAAAGAAAAATAGTTAAAGGATTTTTAAACTAAAAAAAAAAACCTGTAATTTATTAAAAACAAGTAAAAAACAAGCAAAAAACAAGCAAAAAAGCAAAAAACTGTCGACAGTTCCTTATGGGAGTTATGGAGACAAAAGTTCCCAATACATTTTCAATTAAAGGTAACAGGGCGATAGGTTACAAATCATAATTATCAAAAAAGACAAAGATACTTGATGAACGATGAACATAGATATTCCATTTTTAGACCAGTATTTTCATTTTTATGGATTGCTTCAAAATAAAGTTAAAAATAGACTACATTCTTGCCGGATTACCTAACTCAATAATGTATTTCAAAAAAACTTTTCTATCTTGTAATTAAATTCATTAAAAGCTCTTACAGATAAACCTTTTTATAACCAAATAATAAAGTTATCTAAAATTACCTTTGTCCTTAAAATAATAAAAAAAACTAAATACACATCCGCTGCAATATTTTACTTGATAATAAAACTCGCCGCAAAAAAACACTCACCAGCCTGGCGGCGTTGGCATCAACGAGCTATGCCCAAAAAGCTCTACACCAGTACGGTTATAAGACAATCGTATCCAATCCACATTCCATTCTGGTATATAAATACTGACCTGCAAAATACATAAAAAACAAAATTAGCAAAAATAAACTCTCGTAAAATGTGTATGTGTGTGTGTGTGTGTGTGTGTGTTCACCAACAAAAAAACGCACACCATAAATTTGAGTAAATATCTCTTATCATGATTAAAAGCGACCAAGAAATGTATGTTTACGTATGTGTGTGTGTGTGTTCTGTGTACACATACGCTGGACGAATACTGCCGTACTACCAAAAGCACACACACACACACACGACGGGCCTTCCCTTGTCTGTGTTTGTGTGTGCGGGTGTAAATGGGTGTGGGACTGCGGGTGGTTCTGTGCGGTACGTCTAAGCGGACTAGTGCTTCAGGCGCGCACACACACACACACATAACCATAAAAACATGGAAAAGCTTTAATTACCCATTATCAAAGGAGTGGTGGCGGCAGCTCTGCGAGCAAACACAGAACAAAAACTCGTGCTAATGCTATGCTGGCGAATCCTCTCTGATTTATTACATGTTTCTAATTTATTATGGAGCGCGCGAAAAGCGTTACTTTTTGTGTGTGTATGTTTGTATGCTTTTTTATACGTATATACAAAACGATTTTAGCGTCGCCACCAACCCTGACGCTCGAATACCAGCGAAACGGAACGCGAAAACGGTCAACAACCCATTCAAATAAACAAATGCGCGCGAGCGCTGAAAGAATATTACATTCTCGGTGAAATGCCGCCGGAAAAGCTCGCTGGTGTCCGCCCCTTGTTTCACATGTATAATGTACAATACATGTATATATATATGATATTTTGTTTGTACATATACATTATTGTCTGTGTATGTGTGTGTGTATGTAAGAGTGTATGGCAAATGTATGGCTTCTTAAATTGAAACCAAACGCGCTATATGTTTTGCCACTTAGCTTCTGTATGAATCATACTGTCATCGCGGCCGAGCGCACGTTTACTGTTTATTTGATGGGGTGTTTTATGGGTGGCTCTCTGAAGTGGCCGAGTATAGTTGTGGCAGGCATTGCTCCACTGGACAGGGGGTGGTGAAGCTGGGTGACCATTGCGCTGGTGGCGTCCATTCAAGAAAAATATATAACAAACTCATAATTTATCATCAACCTCGCACTCTCACACACATAGAGAAAGAGAGACCCGGTTTAGCACAAAGTGTCTGCAGGCAGTGCTGGCTAATATTTATCTTTGAGTGGCTTTTTCTCTGCAGCTCGGCGGGCATTTACTGTAAACAACAATATGTACAAACATAATACAGTAACATCATACACATACTAACACACACACCCTCACAATGCTATACATGTTTTTTTTTGTAT
This sequence comes from Bolitophila cinerea, assembly GCA_010015015.2. NCBI lineage: Eukaryota > Metazoa > Arthropoda > Insecta > Diptera > Mycetophilidae > Bolitophila > Bolitophila cinerea. The sequence goes on along the minus strand of JAAAKO020059980.1, from coordinate 3,090 downwards.
ACACATATTTTAGCTGATGCGGCCGATGGTCGGTCCGTCGATCAGCAAACACCACTTTAATACACTAAGTATATTAAAGAATCATCGAAAAGAAAGATTTGTCTGTAAAAGCCATTGGAATTCGCAAATATAGGTAAAAACTTTCATTACTTTATAAATGTTTGATTCTCCAGGATATAATTGGAAGAAAATACATTTAGAAAAAAATTATAAAAGAAATCCTTTTCTTATAGACAAGCTAGAGATTTGTTTTCGCTGACAACTATCTCATTTTACAAAAACCTCCCTGCTCGTGTCAATCACGCTAATTCCGCCAGATTTCCTACCCGTGCCTTTATGGTTTTAAATAAGTTTCCAGAAAAAATAGACAAAATACAATTATCTAGCAATTAATCAGTTAACTTGACCAAATTCAATTTAAATTTTTGCAGAAAAAACATTCATGAAAAAAATAAAATTAAAAAAAACTTTTTTTGGTTCTTAAATTATATCGCAAAATTAATTTATCGGCATATATTATATACTACAACCCTAATTAAAATACAGTACTTTTAACGAAGCTATATACTTTAAAACTTTTAAACTTTACGAGATAAGTTGTCATTATGGCTATTATTTTATTTTTCTGGTGTAATTTTTTTTGTTAAAAAACTACAAAGACAATTATATATCAATTAACCTTTTTTCTTATTTTAAAATGTCACTCCGATAAAATGTATTAATTCTCAATTTCCAGAAAATGAACTGGCTGAAAAATAGTAATTTTTCAAAAAATATATCATCAAATGGACAATGCATTGAGTATTTATTAAAATTATAAAAAACTTTTTTTTAAAAGTAAAAGAAAATTAATTTAATAGAACATATGAATATTTGATGATTTTTACTGTAGAATCCAATTTTTGGTAGAAATATGTAAAAATGTGATTTTGAAATTCAAAAATATAAATTAGATAAGTCTTTTTATACTTTTTTAAATATATTTATTACATATTTTAAAAAAATAAATAAAAATTATTTAACCTATCACGTATAATTATTAAATTGTCCAAATTTAAATATAAGAAAGACTGTTCTTGATCACAGAATGGCGCATATACAAATGGCTGTATTGGACAATTTTCTTAAATTTTAAGTCCTTTTGGAAAAATGTTCATTAAATAAACTTTATTTAAAAGCATATTTCGCTTAAACGTATTTATACTGAAACCGAAACTCATACATAAATAAGTACATAAAAAAAGATTTTTTGTTTATGATTTTAATAGTAGACAAGAAGATAAAAAATAATTATTTAAATTATTTTAAGAGCGTAATCAAGTGGATTACGATATGTATTGCAAATATGCTTTCTTGAAAAAACACGTTTTTTGGTTATTAACAAAAACAGTTAATAGATTATTTAAGTGCTCGTAAAGAAATAAAAGCAAACAACATATTTGACGATTACAAATAAATGACTTTAATATAAAGGTTTTTAAGACAATTTTCTCGGTAAAAAAAAGTGTTAAAAAGCGTAATTTGATTTGTATTAAAATATATTCAAGGCAAAAAAACAAAAATAAACTAAAAATAAGATAATAATTAAACAAAAAACATAAATATAGAAACTAAATAAAAAAAAGAATTATATATATATATATATATATATAAAATGTCTCTTTTTAGCTTTATATATTTCACATAAGTTTATCCATAGTGCATTATTTTTTTTTAATTATTCTTAAGGGTTTAAATAAATTAAGCAAAATCAAAGCAAAGCTAAAAACATGACATGAAAACAATATTAAAAAACGGTTATTTTATGCGGTTAAACGGTTAAATATTTTTTTAAAAGTAACTGTTAACACGTTTGTATTACTTAATATGAAACTTAATTTCCTTCTGGTTCATATAATAATTGTTTTTGTAGATGCCTCATTGAAGAAAAAAGAGCGACTTTTACTGGTTCAATTGAAATAACTAAAAGATTGTCTGTATGGCTTGTTAAAATATCCATCAAAAGTAGTTAAATAGTATAAAAAAATAATTTATCACTAAAAAACAAGAAAATGTATCGAATTTTCCCATTTTGAAATACAATATAAAAATATAAAAAAATTATAAGATACAAGTTTATATTATTATTTTACATTCTTAACATTTGTATATTCTTAACAAAAAAAACAATTAGACAAAATTATAAAAAAATATGAAAATTTAGTAAAAAAAAATGAGTTGTGTTAATTTATATTTCTTTGAAAATAATATTTAATTAAATTTACGTTATTTTGTATGAAAACACCGACACTATTTTCTATGAAGATATGTTGAATTGGCTCATTTACCTTTTATATGATTACGTATAAATATAGAAGAAAATTTAAGACAAGTGTATGATTGCTCTGGTACGGCTGGGATTGCGTAATATAATGATTTTTGAGTTTTAAAAAAGTGATCATATTTTCAACTATGTTTTTTATAAATAACAAATCTGAAACAACAATAGCATTATAAAAAAACGATCGATTGAAAAAAATGAATTACATGAATTACTGCCCAATATACAGTCGATCAATGTAGCTGAGTTAGCCAAAACCTAAAGAAACGTAACAATTTCTATAGTCCGTAACATAAGGGTTAAAAAATATAATAGGGTAGGAATGGATATAATTTGTTTTTGCTCACTTTAAGCATTTAAAATAACCGCAAAACGAAGAAAAAAATTGAAGTATTTAAAATTAAAGGAGTCCACTAACTATAAAAAAAATTTAAAAAAATTTAAAATGAATAGAAATTAGTTTTACCATTTATTATCTCATGATAAAACATATAATAAGTAACATATAAGAACGAAACTATTTGTGTGATAAGACACAAGACCATAAAAAAAACAAAAACACATGAAATGTCCAATAAAACAAGTTATTCATAAGAAATTGTGTGCAATCTATATTATATTATGTTTGAAATACTATTTTTTCAATATATATATATATATATATATATATATATATTGATATATTTAAAAAAAGTATTTAAAACATAATATAATATATATTGCATACAATTTCTGCAGAATTTCGAGCCAGGGTAACCCGTTGATCCGTA
>JAAAKO020059969.1:0-10337 GCA_010015015.2 Bolitophila cinerea | reverse complement strand
CCATTTCACAAATTAAATCAAATCTGTCTCATTCCGCTTTGTATTGTGCTTTATAATCGTCTTGTTTCGCACTCAAGGTCCACCACAATTATTCATCTAATTTTTTTTTTTAAAATGCGCGTGTTAGCGGGCTAGCGCTACAAATACTCACCACATTCTCAAATCTACGTTACCGATCCAAACGTCACACGCGTTCAACACAACGTGTGTGATCTGCAAAACGCAGGCAAACGTATGCATCAGCTGCGCGTGTGCAGCGCTAAAATTCTCTTCGGGCTTATCGACCGAACTACCACCACCAACACAGCATAGTCAAACCAGCAACTACGCAAAACATATTGTTTTGAATTAACGTTGTTTTATAATTTCAATTAAAGTGCATTAAACTGGGCAAATTGCAAAAACCTTGCACATTGATCAATGAACACAAACCGGCACGTAGACCAACTGTGTTTGCCCATTTAATCGTTTGCCCAATGTCAGTTCCGCAAAAAAAACACCAACAATTGCGATCAGTCCAGTGAGCAGCAGTGCACTCAAAATCAATGTTCATTAGCATTCAAGGACCCGCTTTTAGAACTTGGAAGCGTGTATCGACAATATTCGGTGGTTTGTGGTGTAAATTTAATCGTTATCCAGCACTAGAGGTACGTGGGATTGTGTGGCGGACATCGTGGATCTAGAGTGTACTTGATTTTTGTGTGTTCTGCTTGTGAAAAGATAGTTTTTCTGTGTTTTGCTCGCGCGTGTATATTGTGCGCGGCTGTGGCGCACTGCAAACAATATGGCCGCCGCCATTACGGATTATTTTGTGTCTTTTTTGCGCAATTTTTTTGTTTTTATGCTATCTTGCCAGTATGGCTAGAACTCAGTGTTTAGTGTAGATGGTTATGAAGATTGCGTTAACATTGCTTTCGGGTTGTCAGTAGGGGTCATGGGTCTAAGCTTTTTTTTCACGGCTCTTGCATCCACTCGGGCTTATCAGCTGTGTGTCTCTTTTGATTTTGACGTTTCATTTCTATTTTGCGAATTTATACAAGTATACTCAACTAATGTATTCATAATACCTATTATTTATTCAGGTGCATTTGGTAAGAGACTGCATAATGCACTGCATTAGATGCAGTTTTTTATGCGCATTAGAAAAAAGGCTATGAAGTACATTGTGTACAGGTACACACAGTTCTTGCTGCAGATCTCAAATGTAAACATGCATTCACAGACACACACACACATACACAATCGCATAAATGCGCTTATTACGTGTTTTCACGTATTGGACAGCTCCGTATTTTTGTGACGTAGGTTATAACGCGGAAACATATTTTTCCATTGTACCAATTGCGGCTATAAGGCGAAAAAGCTATTGTACTCAGGCTAACGATTAGTAAATATCATAAAATGTAATACTTTCTATCGAGACCACTGGAAAACACACTTGAGTCTACACTAATCTACGACCAGTTTCGTAACATTATAATTTTTCTATAAATGTGCTTTCCAATTTGATTTTATATTTTGTACGTTTTTTTAGATGCCTAGGACCACACGTAGACGTCACCGGGAGTCGAGGTCTCGATCGAGATCTTCAGCGGCCGGCTTCCGCGAAAAGCGTAGACGCATTGAAACTGATGAGAATCAAAGGAAATCTGTTAGGTAAGTTTTTTAGGGGTTTAAACAATATATTGCATTATTTAGTAGGATAATTATTTGCTCAGCTATACCCAAAATTTATTAGGATCTTAATTTGGATATAATCTATCTCGAGCGTAGGTTCTTTATTTTAGTAAAGCTTATAAAGCATCTATGTTAGTGCCCTGTCATTTTTCCGGCTACACAGCTGATGTTGGTACCTATCAAGGTTATTTAACCTCACTATATTTTATATTGATTTCTAAACATATGCAATGCACTATTGGGTATATATGCCATATTCCTATGCTGCTGTATATTTTAATATGTATCTTTTCTGAATGACGTAGATTGGATTCTGAAAATGTCATTTCATCTTGTTTTCTATGTGCTGGTTGGTATACCAGTAGATGATTTATTATGATTGAAGTTTTGTGCGCATGCGTTTTGTGTGGAAGTCACTGGGTTGTGCTGAATAGGAATTTTTAAATTATTTTCTCTGATAGCCCTTTTTCTTAGATATTGTAATTTCGTTAAGAAATATTAAATATAAGCGATACACGTCTGTAGTTCTGTAATGGCAGCTTATGAACGTAATTGTATTCATCCGTCGATAGCATATTCATCTCCAGCGCGTCAATAAAAAATATTTTGTCTATGCTCTAATTTTGCACTTTATTTCTGCCAATTCTATAATTCTATATAACGAACGTTTGATTCTAGGCAATAAAGATATAGAAGCCATTAATAAGAAGACCATCCTGTAAAAGTGCAAAAAAAACTTCCTTTAGCTCGGCAATGCTCTTGAGTGGTATATAAGGTATATACTTGCTGCATATAAGCTAAACATTTCATACGTATTTTGCTCTGGTAACCTATTTCTAAATAATATTAAATAATGGACACGTGACACCCAGTGTACTTCGTGTCTCCGATAGGATTTTAATGTATCGTCTAAACCTTCCTTACGAGTTTTTCATTCTATTATCTTCTAATAACTAGATAGATAGATATTATTCGGGAGATTGACTGCCTTGAAAGTAAATCGGCATGCAGGCCTCAAAAGTTGGGACTATAATACCTCTCCCTGTGATATTGTATTATAGAGAAACAAATATCAGTTTTTATCAAACCAATTGGATTGCTGTATGAAAGAGACGATTCGATCCATTTTTGTATTGGAAATCTCGCTTGGTGTGGTTTCCCTTAATAGGAAAGTTTTTAGCCGAAGTGAGAAGAGAGACGTACAGTGACATAGGTAATGTTCAGCTGTTTCAATTCACATCCTCTGCAGAGATTAGAGTCCACTGCTCGGATTGAGAATAGGTGTTTGTTAAAGCAATGACCAATAAGCACATTAACAATGGTTTGAAGCTTCTTTCGGTTCATATCTCTAAATTTTCTGGCGTCTCTTGCGTTTGGCTTATAGAAGAACTATAAGAAAACTATTTTTCATTTGTCCAAATAGAAAACCAATCGCTACTGGAAAATATCAATTGAGGAAGTGGACATTTTTTATTTATATTATTATTCATCTATTTTTTTTGTGTTGTGGCAAATATTCATTTTTTATGGTCACAATTTACAATTCATTCATATTTCTCGTGGGTCTTAGTATATTTGCACTAATCATCATTCATATCACAAATAGGACGGCTGGTGCTGATATTTTACTAGTCATGCGTTAGATGATGGTAAAACAGACAGTTTTTAGATCACTTGAATGAATATCAATAACATTCATTTTTGTTTTGTATTTTCTGGAGCTGGACATCGAATGGTCGAGTATTAACTCAACAGCACATTTGAAAATACTAATAATTGATAATGATGAGGGGATTGGGTCACATTGTATTAGAACTCGTTTCTTAGAGAAATCTGCCAGATTTCATAGTGAACTTTGTGATCTTCCCAAAAGGGGGATCGGTGGATTTCATAACGGAAAAACGGGTGGGACTGAAACACTCTCCACCTTAGATGGCTTAGTACGGGGTTTTCGGTGAGAAAATAAACCAAATTTTAGATTTCTCCGCGCCTGCTACAGGTCGGGATTTCGAAAAATCTCAACCTATGCTTATTTAGTTTACTGTGTCCTGTTAAAATTCCGCAAACTAAGCCAAGGTCCAGTCGGAGGTAATTTTAATTGAAAGTAGGTGTCCTAAACACTTTAAACCAACCATTCAAGGTTATCTCCACTTTTGGTTTCCCATTCCCAAAAAAATTAAAGATTGGATGATGCTATTCACAAAATGAATAACAATGCTTACATTCAATACTTTTATTATAAACTTGTCTTCGTTCTATTTTTATTTTTTTATTTTATTGCATAAACAAATAAATATGTATGGTTTTTAGTAGATTATTAAGAACGATAAAGTAAACGCTCGCAAGTCACAATTTGGACCCATTGTGCTCTCTTGCCATGTTAGGCCTAGTACTTAGTAGTGGCTTGCGATTAATCATTTGAGGGACATTCAAATGCTATTTTAGCACTAGCCGTTCTAACCACATCAAATAAATGACTGCACTTATACTTCCATTCACTTAACATAAAAGTTTACAGAGATCAACAACACGTAACCCAAATGTTTTTTTTGGCGCAATTTCTTTGCAACTCTCAGACACACGCAACCCCATTGCGAAATTACATATTATTCAAATTAGAATGTATTTTGGCAAACGAAACACAAAAGCACACCAAAAGTCCAAATTTACAGAATTCTTGAGACAAACTGCACCCAATTTAATTGAGATTTATGTGTGTGCTCGTAAATTTCCCGTGCAGCCATCGCCTAAAATGGTGGCGGATGGTGTCCGTATCTCTAACAAACGTTTCCAAACAAACGAACAAAAAACAGAGAACCGCACATCAAGTGCCTGGCCATCCAAAAACATTATTTAACACATAAAATATAAATATATAGTGCAATGGATTCGTGCGAGCAAAACATGATCTCACAACGTATCGGATTCGCACAGAACATCGAGCAGGAGTGCAAATATTATTATGTGTTTGCTTCGAAAAAAAGATTTATTTTCAATAAATAAATAACTCACTGGTGCAAGCACGCGCGCGCGAGAAAAAAAAAGTGGTACGCACACAGCACACACACTCAAATACAATTTATTGTGGTATCGAGGGGAACACAAGGCTGCTTGCGTTCTTGTCTCTTGCTAACATTTTCAGTTTTAGTGTGAGACTGTGTGTGTACGATTTGTGTGTCTGTTTGTTGTTGTGGTGTCAATGCTCCGGGGTCCGGTTTGTTGAACGTCTACACACAAACACCCACCTGAGGAACAGCGATCTTGTGCACGAGCTACACATTCGGACACACGCGGTTGGCATATGTAACAACATTTCTTTACTAGTATATAATACTATACTCGTATGATAGAATTGCGTCTTTCTTGTCTCTTCTGGTCTGATTAGTATCTATATCTCGAGAGCCTATCGAAAAAGCACGCGATCAACAACATCCATATAACGACTACCATAAATCCCGCAACAGCAGTATTTCCGTCTATATGCGTCTATCCTCCTTGAATATGTGTACAGTATTTATCACTTTGTGTTTTGTGCATTGCAAATATTGACCCTTGTCGCGAATGCACACAGAATCCTGTATAGCAGCGCGTCCGAGTGTACTCGGCCAGCTTTTTCCTTTTTCGTCGAGCACTATACAATGTTATATGGAGGTTTCTTTTGGCACGGAAATGCGGGCGTGCTCTGAACAAATACACACACACACACTCAGCACAAAGAAAATAGAGCCTTGAGTATGGATGCGCATAAATTACGCTAAAGTTCCCTTGGTCACTGTTTGTGTAGAGTGGTGTCTGGAGAGAGGTTACTATATACCTATATCTCTCTAAATGGCGAAATCAATACACTTTGCATGCTGATTGTATTATTGTTGATTGGAAAAAATATATATGCATGATTTATACGTGTTGTGCGGCAAACTCCGTTTGTCTCGATTGTATTCGTGAGATGTACAATGATTAGCAAGGCAAATGGTTCGTAATTTGCGGTATAGTCATTGTGTTTATAATTTCATACATTAGCCATATAATATATTTATTATATTGAAAGTGAAGGCATTTTACTAATACTGCGAGTATATCACATTGTTTTAATATAATTCTACGCAGACCATAATAATGTATATTCTAAACACAACAAATTTGAATGTGTTGTTGTGATTTATTATGCTAAAACGCCTTTTATACATTGCACTGTGCAGCTGCAAAATGAAATAAGACTAATGTTTGTAGAATGGCAATATTAATTTGTAAGCGAATAAAATGCCTTTTGGCCAGAGCGGTTTTCTAGATTTTACAGAATATATATGTATCTGGAACGAATTTCGAAATCGTAATCACCGTAATAGTGATAATTTATAGTATATTATACTTAAAGATGACTAATTTTGGCTGAAAAGCCTTTGTTGAGAACTAATTGTAATCAGATGGAAGTACTCTGATGTCATTTCTATTTAAAAAACCGCGCTTAGTGGATGAAAATCGTGTATACAAACCAACCATTCCAGGTCCGAATTGTATAACATTTTGATTTTTCATCCAAAATTGTTTAATTTTTTTTTTTAAGAAATATTTAATTACAATTTAACTGATTTTATGTTTGATAGTTTTTTGCTTGTTACGATATTTGTATTTTTACCCAAAAATTACAACGTATGCTTCTATAAGTATAATGTATTTATTTCTTGTGATCAGTTTTTGACAAAATTCCGTTTTCATTCAATATTTTGTGGCTTCCACAATCTTTACTTTTTCTATTGAAGCTAAAAGAATATATGAATATAGTTTATATTTTTCGAAACAATATGTTAATAAGACTTATTTCAATAAATCATTTACAATTAATAAAAATGTTTTTTATAATCGCCAGCCTTCCTAAACTTTTTATATATTACTGTTAAAGCTGGTGCCTGTAATTGGAATTCACTCGAAAGTATTTTCCAGTGGCCAGCCCACTACAAATCTTGTTATATTGCTCAAAAATGTATGGAATTAATGTGTAATTTGTTTTTAAACGTATTTATCAATATTTAAATCAATTACAATCAATCAAATCCATTTTAGCAACGTTTGGTTTGCCATCACTTTTACATACACATTGAAGAAAATGATTACGTATCTTTAGTTTTTATTGAAGTTTAAAGTTGCAAGCTTCATTTTAATAGAGTTTTTTTGCCGGCACATTTAAAAAGAACGATACGATAATGGCATAATCTATTATGGCCGGTCATTTGAAAATGTTTTCCGACTGGAATTTTAAACCTTTATTTAATATTAGCCGGTATTATGAAAATCTGAAATTTTTGATTACGTAATTTTAAAATCCGGGATTATTTATCGATCCCAAAACAGAATAAGACTTAGAATTCTTTTTTAAAGATATCATCTGGAAACTTGTTTTTTTGGCAATTTTTAAGTTGTTTGCTTATATTTTCATTATCCAATTTGCATAAATGGTATAATGTATATTGTTCGATAATTTATTTGGTAGAAAAATATTTCGTCGAAAAACATTATTTTGTAATTCTTAAAAATGATGAATGACTATCCATTGTTTTATTTATAATTTCCACCTGAATAAATATATATAGGCATAAATAAAATTGCTCCTAAAATAAAATTAATGTGCTCCTAAAATAAAATAATAATATGCACCTTCAAAAAATAGTGTTTAATAGTGTGAGAAGACTTATAATCCCGCGTTGTCAGTCCGTCCGTTATTTAGTATCAGGGCCCAAACCTTACGTCCTAGAGAATTAAAATTTAGATCACAGCTATAGGTGTAAAAGAAAAAATATTTTTTGCATCCCGGATTTTGTTTTATTTAATTACGCCAGTGTTTTCCGGAGCGTGCACTTATATTTGCAAATTTGCTTATATGTATCCCAAATGACCTATTACGATATCCGAAATATTTTTAGTAGATAGTAATTAAAAGTAAAAAGAGTGTGTTTTTTTAACTTATTTGGTTTACGCAGAAAATTATTTTACAGGGTGTCCTAAATGTATATATTTTTATTTTATTTTAATACGTAGATTGAACTACTTTCCGACAACCGATTTGTATGCGGTAAACGTTTACATGCATTAAAAAGAAATCAGCTACGCTACGAGATGATGTGTAACCAATTGCAACATTCGTAAAGGATGTTCCAAAAACAATGAATTTATTTAAAAAAATAAAATAAAAAAAGAATAAAGAAATTCATTAATATATATAAATACATTCCTATCCAAATGTTTAACCACAAATATATATTACCGTTCCGACAAATCGACTGGACAAGAATAATATACTCTCTCAAATCGAATTTGTCTGTATCAACATTACTCAATGCCGTTTTCGGTATTCATATGCAAAATTTCCAGTATACACCTTAGTCATCGTCCATTGTCCGTCCCGCTACGAGTTAAACCAACCGGAAAATGACTACGCCTGAACCCGTTCTCGTCGCATTCAATGCGGTTGCGGTGTACTAATATTATGTATATACAAATGTATTTATTTCCCAGGACTCACAGTTTAAGCATGACTAATCTGCTTCTCTCTCTATATATTATCTCGTTCCCGCCACAATCCGATTTTGTGTCCAAAATTCACCGTTACACCAAAACGGAGTATTTGCATTAAATTATCGATGACAAGATAAAGAAAAACGACACGTTGTCCGAACAAAGTGTTTTGGTGTATATGTTTGCAAACAATAAAGTACAGTACACTGCGGGACTATACACTGGGCACAAAGACGCAACGACAACGCGCCGCCACTCGTTGGAGTTCTCAGACATATTTGCAACAACAACAAAAGGAACACATTTTATTTATGTCTCGTATAATATTATTGTAAGTTTATTATAGTTGTGTATTTTATTCAGTGCGACGAGTGGATGACGAAGATGATACAGCACGGTGTTTCTTGGAAAATCTTAACAATGTGCTATAGCCAACCCCCCCCCACTCCCGTTTTGTATAACGGCGTGTTTATATTATTTGCGCTGTTAAGTGCTAACCACCAAAGTTATTGACTCGTGCATTGTTCAGCGTGCGCGTGCACATCTCCATAATACCAGAGTCAATTATCTGTCACAAGGCCTATGTCGGCCGCACACGCCGCCGCCGGCCGCTCCGCGTGTAATTTGTTAATTGATGCGCGCGCACCTGAGGTATGCATTTCAGAGAGACGTTTGTATTTTTCATATAAATATTATATGCATATAGAAAAAGACGTGTTCCGCCTCCGCAAGTTTGAGACGATCCATAATATTATTATTGAGTGCGTTTTTAAACGCAAAACATTAACAAAAAAGAATTGAATTGCATTTCATTTTGACGCGCGCGAATAAATAATGATGTGTGCGTTGCTGCTGTGCAACGTTGATATTCGAGGGAAAGAAATTCGCATATTATTGTGCTATATTCAAATTTATTCACAACACATTTTGAAGTCGCTCGATTTTGGAGCGAATGCATTATTAATAAGATGGTTGTTTAAAGAAAAGGAATTTCGGCATTATGTCGAAACTTTTGAAAAAATAGTAATATACGGTTATGCAGCTTAAAGCAGCATATTACATATTTTATATTTAAAGATGTGTAGAAAAATGTTTTTTATTATTTATAGGGTTCTCTGTGCAGCATGTGCATGAAATAAAAAAAACTATGCGATTTGGAAATTTTAGTTTCGGTATGTAGTTTAAATCTATAATCCAAACCAAAAAAATTATGGGTGGTCAAAGTTAGTTACATATACCAAGAAAAAGGTGTAGAGAATTTATATTAAAAACTTTGTTTTTTAGGTTTGAATAATTATTTCGCTAATTTTCTTTGTTATTTTTTCTGATAATATAATTAATTTCCAACTTAGTTTGCAAAATTTTATCTAATATTTTTTTATCTAATGAATACACAATAATTATCAGCGTCATATTATTTATACTGTTTTTATACTCGCCTAAAACCTGGCATGCGTACAAACAATAGCTTTCACACACACCAACATAAACTCAAACTTTAATCTCGCGCAAACATAAAGCACAAAATAATTGTTTCCAGCTGTGATAACCGTATATACTATATATTATTCTATGTAATGTTGCATGTGACCGTGTTCAATGATTTAGGATTTCAGACAAAGTAAATTCATGCTTAGTATACTACTACTTTAGTACAGCAGTTATATATGTATATACATATAAAATATATATTTATACATTGGGTTATGTTTATTATATATCATGACTGGCACTCAATTTTGCTATATATTGAAAACAATAAGTCTGCTTTAGACTTGCTGTTTTGAATATAGCAAAATTGAGTGCCAGTCATGTCAGTTTTAAGGAGAAAAAAAATGAAAATACATGTTCTCGCCAAGCATGTTTATGCAAAATCCATTATAATAGATATATGTGAGTGAATTTACACAGTTTAGTTTTATTAGTTTATTATGTTCAATTTTTTGTCTAGCATTTTATTTATATTTTATATGAAACAAATTTTGACGAGCAGACATATGACCCAAGACAGCTTCGCCAACAACAATATTTCATAAGACATAAGCGCTAATTATGGCACCTATGGGTGCCAGTACTAATGTATGTAACACATAAATGTCAAAAAAATAAATCAAAAATGTGCCAAAAGTCATGTGCACATACAAGATTGT
>JAAAKO020059958.1:0-10337 GCA_010015015.2 Bolitophila cinerea | reverse complement strand
GCCTTCGGCACTCCGACACGTCTCCTTCTTCGAGCCCAAGCGGAAACGACGGTTTCGTGTTGTCGTTCGGAAAAACCTGAGCATCCTTGATTTTGTTTTGTTGGTCACGGTCGAGTGTCTTTTGCATTAACTGCAAACCATCACGGTACTTTGGCCGAAACTGGCGCGACTCTCCTGTTGAGAGCCCCAATCGCTCTTGCAGTGACGTTTTACCTTCGTCAGCATACGGCCACGAAGTCCGATGATGGATTTGCGATGACGGTGTAGTTTTGGGCATTTGTTCTGGCTGAAGATCACCATGTGGTCCAATGTCTTGAAGATTTGCTTGATACTTATGCGTTGATGAGGCCAACAAAACATCACAGTTATAGGCAGATGAGTCTTTGTCCCTGTTCACATTCAACGATGATGAAAGGTTTTGTATTGAGACGGATTGTGGTTTGATTGTTTTCGCCGTTAATAACATGAAGCATTAATTTTCTCCGATCACCAGACGTCGTCTGGATCGAGATGTTTATCATCCACAAGATAGATGTCGCCTATATATGCGTGACTATCCATTATAACTCCGTAATGTCTTTGATGTACAGAGGATCGGTTGCTCTCCGAACCCGAGTATTTTCAATGGGATACATGAAGTGATGCCACATATTATGTCTGCCCTTTTCTAGCCAATTAAAGAAAGTTGGGTTACATAAAAGCTTTCATACTCACTCCACGAACTTCTACCTGCTTTCCAAGCGATTTGCTGTAGCGTCCAGGATCCTATTTACTCGGGAGGTCCTTCGGGGCAGTCCTTTGCATTGTGCCCATGTTGTCGACAATTCTCACATTTTATCTTTGGTCGTGGACAGCCTGACTGTGTCCAGAATCGATGCAGTTGTGTTCGTTTGACTGCGCTTAGCCATGACCATTTGTGTGTGTATATCGGCTTCGTAGACACAACTAGGGTACTCGTTCAAGAGTTCCTCAGAGAATTCTTGAAACGTTCCATATACAATATCCGATCCATCTAACCATACCTTAGCGTAGTCCCGAAGTTTTGATTGAGCAGCGAAAAGTAACAGCTGATCGTCCCATCCATATACATCCTGCAAAGTTCGAATCCGTCGTACAAACTTTTCATCCGTGACGCCGTTTATTGCTTTGCTGGGGTCGAACTCAGGCATGATGTCAGACGCCTGTTGTATGGTCATTCTATCTTGGCGAAACAGTCGAGCCTGCGGTTCAAAGTAGTATGGTTGCTGCTGTACTAACGGTGGTGGAGCCATCATTTGACCGTTCTGTAGCAGGTATGGTTCTGGTAAATAATGTGGCATTTGTTGTGGTATATAATGCGGCACTTGTCCTAGAACCACTGCTGCCTTTGTTGTGCTCCGGCAAACCCCTGCTGCTGTACCCTCTGTGGCAACGGCTGTTGTGTCCTTAGTGGCCCTTGCGAGTTCTGATTATAAACCGATCTTGTGTCCTCAATGGCTGCTGCACTGAGGGGCATCTGAGTTTGTGTCATCAAAAGGGGACATACAGCTGTGGTCTCGGTAAATGGTGGCAATGGCGACAGCATCGGCCTGGGAGGTTGTCCAGCCACTGGCACAAATTTACTGTTTTGCAATGCTGCGTTTTTATTTTTTCTTCAGTGAGCTCTTGCCTAATTCGCACCACCTCGGCATCCATTTCAGCCATATGACGGAATTATTCTTCCTCCCTGGCTTGCAAACTTGCCTCATTTACATGCGACTGATTAAGGATGTTACGTGGTGCTGGCGACCTAACATCTTGTCCTTGAAAATCATCAATGTCATCATCCGATCTGCAACTCTGGAGCTCAGAATTAATATCTTCGTCGGCATCAAAATACCGAGATATGCACTGAACCGATGCAGATGGTTCCTCTTGTGTGTGGATGACATCGCCCAGGCGCTTGATAAGGGTTGCCTTGTTGCCCGTCGTTGGCATACCCATCTCTCGTAGGAACTGCCGAAGCTCAAGCACCGTCTTTTTCTTAGTGGCTGCTGCGATCATCGCGATACACAAATTCACTAAAACTATAGCGTTGATAAACACTCTTTGAGTACGAACGATTGGCTTTGGTTGACTTTGGATTATCCCACTTCTGAACTGCCAGGAATAGATTTAGGTCTGTTGGATTTCCGTCCAAAGTCACACACCTTTCGTAAATGGTTTTTAAGGTATCTTTATTTAAAATGTTGTTATATGTCCTAATTACAATACCTGAATAACCTACACTATTTGAGTCCTTATTCCAACTGACCAATCTTCATTTGCATTCTTCCTATTTATGCAATCCATCACCGTGGAACTTCCCCTCTGGTGAATACAGGGAAGTGACGCGCGCTTATTGCATCCGAAGTGTTTTAGTTTGTTCTATTTTAAAGTTGTAATATTGCTAAAAAGATTATATTTTTATATTATTTATAATAATAGGTTTTACCGATTAAAAATACGCATACATTATATACAGCCTAGCAATACAACATATCGCGCACACACTTTCTGTCTAAGGTTTGCGTGTTTCCCGTGAAGACATTTATAAATTCAAGTTCTGGCGCTGCACACAATTTTGCATATTTGTATACATATTGAGCATTCTATACATATATGTATAATGTATATAAAATACATATTACGAGTAAGTATGTATGTGCGCGCTGCGAATACAGATGTTCGCGTCGATTTGCGCATATGTAGGTACCTACTAACTATAAAATCTCTATGTATATTTGTATATGTTTTTTTTAAGTCAAAATTTTAGACACGGTATTTATGTGTGTACTTGAGTGTGTGCGTGCAAATAAATAGCGCGCATGTAAGGACAGTTATTCAATTATTTAGCACTCGTTAATGCTTCATTACATAAATTTAAATGCCCCGGCACGCATTGGCGCGCGAGAGAGTGTGTATATGTGTGCATTTATTTATATATATGTAAACACGTAAGCATGTATTAGTAGTGTACGTTTTATCATCGTGCTAGATTCAGAATCAAGGAATACACTTAGGTGAACGTCGCGTCGTCGTACGTATAATATATATAATAGTATGTATGTTTAAGACGCGGTCTGAAGGTGCGAGCACATCGAACGCACAGCGCCTAAGATTAATAGGTCGACGCTAGCTAATCTGAATGTGGGATTTGACATTGTGACACTTGACAAATAGCTGACCTGTACACTAAAACGGAAACTGTAACGTGTGTAGTTTGTCGATCATGAATGTTTGGATGCTGGGAGTGTGGATTATTGAAGAAAATGCAATTTGTTATTTAAATATGGATTAAACTTCAGCGTAGACTTGCCAAGGACTGAATACAATGTTTTTAAATCAAAATATTTTTTTTTATATTATCATATGGCCACTTTACGCGCGATAAATATTGGTGTGAAAAATACAACCATATTCCGCGCGAATTTTTAAACCGAAATACATTAAACAGAAGTAAATTTTAGCCAACTGACCATATTTCTTTAATCATTTGTTAATACAATAATAAGTAATTGTTATACATATGGTAGTGTAAATGTAATACATTAAATAATACAAAGATTAAACAAATAATATCGAAATAATACAAAATCAGGCTCAGATATCAAATCCTTCCAGGGACAACTATTCAAACATCTAATTATAAGTTCATGCACTTCAAGTTACACACCTTGTAGTGTTGAACAATTTTTAAAGTGTAATACATTACCAATATAATCAAGGTTCCAAGTTAGACCTAACGTTTCGCCGGAACGCGTCTCGCGAGATGTTAAAGTCGAACAAGCCGGAAAAATTGTTAAAAGATTTGGCCATATTATTCATTGGCTCTGCTTGCCCATACGAAGTTCTGTGCTTTTTAACTTTTAAGAAATCATGCTCGCGCAAAACTCGAGCAGGTACATTAAATTGAACTAGTGACACCAAATTTGGTGCGTCGATGTAATGTGATAAAAGGTCAAAAACGAAGAACACACCCGCATTTCTACGTCTAACTGAAAGTGACTGTAGCGACAAACGCCCACAACGATCCGCATAGGGAGGAAGGACAAAATTGCCCTCTCTAACCACCACACGTCGAAGTGCATACAGAAGAGATTTCTTCTGGATAGATCTAATCTATTAGAATGCACTGCGTGAACCGGAGTCCATACTACCGATGCGTATTCCAAATGTGATCTAACATAACACAATACACGCTTTTTAGTGCTTTTAGGTCTACGAATTCGGATCAGATCCTCTTTATGAAACCGAGCATGGAATATGCCTTTAAAATTGTTACGACAACTTTTCATCAAAGAGAACACCTAAATCACGAATTTCAGGCACTCTTGCTAAGGAGATGCTATGAAATTTAATAGGTATTCTCTTAATATGAAATTTCATCGTTTTACAATACTAATTTTTAAAAAGAGGCAATTCCGCTCACACCAATAATATAATGAAATCAGGTTCTGCTGTAGGCCCTCGCAATCTGTAACCGTCGCGACTTTAATAAAGATTTGTAAATCTTCCGCATACATAAGGCATTTGGAGTTGGTAAATACAGTAGCAATTTCGATTATAAACAGGTTGAAAAGAAGAAGTCCCAAGTGACTATCCTAGGGCACCCCAGATCTTACCATAAACAAACGAGACCGGCACTGCTCGATCTTAACATATTGTGTTCGACCGACTAGATATTTAATATATAAAATATTTAAACTCAATAGAGATGAGTGTACAACTATTTCGTGCAAATTTTTGATAAGATAGCTGAAATGCAATCTATCGAAAGCTTTGCGAATATCAGTGAGCCGGACTCAATAATACCCATAGCATAGTTCGTAACCAAATTTATCGTAGTTGACCGACCCGACATAAAACCGCGTTGATTTAACGATATCCTTCTTCTTAATTGATCAGTCATCACATCACAGACTATGAACTCAATTGGATACAATTAAATTGGAAATAGTGTACTGTTGGTGATGATGAGAGACATGTCCAGTACGTAGGGCACTCCTACCCAGAGAGACGATCATATCTTCAGAGGAGAGGTTGGAATATATTGATCTCCGTCGCCAGATAATCTCTATCAATTGGATGAAGTGTACCGTGGAACTAATCCGCTCTCGGGGTTTTTGACATAAAACATTCCTTCAAAGCTAAAACCCGGAATGAAGCAGTCCTACGGCATTTCAAATTCAAATTCTGGCATAAGAATATTGTTCTCGCTTCAGATTCATTCGTGACACTTTGATTAGTACTTGCAATGTCCGCTGTGGTTTAACCTCTGTGCCGCCATCCTAGTTTCCGACGGTCCAAAAGAACATCCTTAGCAGATGTAGGACTGGTTTTAATGGCATTTGATATGATGCAAAACCGGTCGCTGGAATTTCTATAATTCCCTTGGCTGATAACCTCCTCGCTCTCTGCCACTACACGACATAGGCATAGGATGCAAGGGTTATACTTTTGGCTAAGTAGAACCAGTGAACTACTTTGTGAGACAACCCACAAGACTTACCGAAACCTTGCGGCACTGCTAGAATGCGGCAATTTTTATCAGCCGCGGATAACATCGGCACCAGTCAACCGTGTTGAGAATCCTTCCTTTTGTGTGCAAAGCCATCCTTTAACGCTTTGATAAATTAAAATGCGGTACAATTTAACAAACTTGCAAATTTGCAGTGTTTAATAGAGGCGCAATAAATTGCACACACGTATAAATTCCCTCGTCAAATAAACAAAAAAAAACAAGTCCAAAATAATTATTTATTTTCAAATCAGAGCGTACTATTACGTAACGGGGTGACAAAGTACTAGACTATGCTGGCTGGGCAATTCCAGGTCCTGCTCTTATGCGTTTGCCTACTCTCCACAAACCAGTGGCAATTGTTTTGCCAATGTTGCCAATCCTGTCTTCTAGTTTCTGTTTGGCAAGTTCCCAAAAGGCATTTAAATGATTCTGTTTTTCTTTTTGTTTAATTTTGATGACAAAATTTCAAAACTAAAACGCTATCAAACATTTTAAATTTTATCATTTTGACATTACGTATGTATGTTTTAAATTGCGATTAGTACACGATTTACAACACGCGGAAAACCAGTGAAAGTTGAGAAGTCTGTTTTTATTTTTTTTGGTTTTATTTTGACGGTGTTGTGTTCGTAAGTGGTGTTAATAAAATATTTAATATATATTTTAATAATAATTTTATTGATTTTAATTTTGACCGATCACATTAGTTACTTTAATTGAAATCTGATTATTCTATATCATTATTTTATAATTAAACATTTTAAAGTAACTGCAATCTTAGTATTTCATATTCAATACACAGTATCAAATATTAATACTCGACACTACCCTTTGTAATTAAATAACAGTAAGGTATTAGATAAACAAATATTTTCATCGGACAGTATGGCCCATCTGAAGTCGTGCTGAAGGTTTACGTGTTCTTACTGGTCTGGAATTTGTCTGATCTTCAAGTAGTGCTTATTCAATAACTGCGGGCAAAATACTTTCATCGGGTGAAATACTTTCTGCGAGACCACTGAGTAATTCCGGAAGACTACGAGATATTTTTGAGTTAGCGTTCCAAACATTTCAAAATGTCTAAGAGACTAGTAAGCCGTGTCTATGTATAAGATTGAGATATAATGTGTGCACGAGCTCGTAATTGATTGGCATGTCTTCTCCTTATATGTTTGTCGCTTTGTACCGTGACACTCTATAATTGTTGCAGGGGTCCATGTTCTTTTGACTTTGGTGTAGTCCATAGCATAAACTTGGTCGTTGGGTTTGAACAAACGTTCTACTGCACCATGATGACGATTAAAATCGTCTTCCATCTTGCTGTTTCTTTCTAGCTCTATCGACAAGTTAGGTTTGCGAAACAAATCTAAAGAAATACGCAAACATCTACTCTGCTGGACTACAGCTGTTTGGTAGTGCAGCATTTGGTGTTGATCGGAAACATTGTAGAAATGTCTGTAATGCGACTTGTGTAACTTCCTCCCCTTTTGCTTTAAGAAGAGCTCTCTTGAAAGTATCCACTAATCTCTCTGCCTGCCCATTTGACTGTGGGTGAAACGGAGGTGATATGAATGCGAATCCATGGCTCAATTGCTTTTGGCCAAGACGATAGTGTCGTACTTATTGGAGCTCGAGCTGCTGTATCACATGGTATATAGTGTTTAACCAGATCGGAGACATGTCCATGTTGGGCCAATACAAACAACTCCTTGCGAGCTCTTTCATACGCACGATTCCTGAACGCGCAGTATGAAGTTGTTGTAAAACTTGTTTCTGTAACGAAATAGGAAAAACGACACGGTCAGAAGATAATATGCAACTATCAATTTCAGCAAGTGTATCTCGACGATTAAACATCATCTGCAGTGTAGGATCTTTTATTTCTTTGGGCCAGGAATCTCGGAGAAACTTACAAACTTGTTGTAATTATTCATCTTTTGAAGTAGCTTGTTGGAACATTGCATGTGTTACTGGAAGTGCTCGTATCACATCATTGAGAACAAGTTTGACTTCTGCTTCAACTGACGCTATTGCAGCTATAACATAGCTCTCTTCGTTAGGTATTTGTTCACTTATCAATCTTGAAAGTACATCGGCATGACCAAACTTTGTCGAATCATTGTGTTCAATGGCGAACGCAAGTAATGTGATCTGTTTGTAAAATGAACCGTCTACCATGAAGCATACGGTGATACTTCTTTACAGCAAAAATCAAAACCAGTGACTCATTCTCAACCTGACTGTATTTTTTTCTGCTGCATTCAGAGATCTCGGGCGTGTGCCATGGCTTTCTCCGTGTTGTCAGAAAATTGATGCAAAATCACTGCACCAATGCCATAGTTGGACGCGTTGGCTGCTACCTTTATTTCAAGCGATGGATCGAAATGAGTTAGCAAAAGATCTGATTAAAGAATCGATTTTGCTCTGGTAAAAGAGGATTGGCATTCAGGAGACCAATACCACTTTGTATTCTTTGTAAGCAGTTCGTTCATGGGAGCACGTAGTTGTCTCATTTTGGAAATGAACTGTCCGTTATAATTTACTTCTTCCTTGAGCATCAATGACAAAACCTAGATACTTGACCTGTTTAAGGAAAAAACTGCATTTCTCGGGCTGTACATTAAAACCCCCCTGTTTAACACGATGAAACGTTCTAAAACAGCTAGTAAATTTGAACGATGCTCAAAATCAGATTTTCCAACGATGTTGAGGTCATCGAGATAGCTGACTAAACCTGTGAGTCTGGCCAGCATCGTGTCCATGATCTGTTGGAAGATCCATGGCGCTACTTTTACTCCGAAACATAGCCTGTTTATTGATACAAGCCACGGTGCGTGTTAGTTGTTAACTGTTTTGACTCATTTTCTACCTCAATTTGCAAATAAGCGTCAGCTGTATAGCATTTTTTTAAAAGAATTTACCTCCGGTTAGAATAGCAAATATATCGTTTGGTAGTGGATATTATTGAGATTCTATTGCGTTATTCATACCAGTTGAAAAATCTGCACAGACTCTGATATTGCCGTTTGTCTTCTTGATTACAACAATAGAAGCTGCCCACGATGAAAACGATACACTTCTTTACTAATGGAAGTGCAGCAAATGGAACTGGTCTTTTCGGTCTAAAAACTGCTTTTGTGTTTGGTTTCACATGAAGTTTTGCTTTTGCTTGAGTACAAAGTCCTAATGATAAATCAAAAATCAAGCCGTATTTTTTTGGATGTTCTTTATGAATTGTGTCTGATCGGTTTCTGGATCTGGATTTGTATGAATTTTATTACAAATTAACGTCAGCGGAATATTCCATAAGCCAAACCATTCTATCCAATCAATACCGATTAGATTGAGATTTTTTACACTGAAGAGTACACTGGAATTGGGAAATTAGAACAAGAGTGTCTTCGGAAGAGTTCTTTGCGGCGTGTGTCGTTGGAACTGTAGTTGGGCTGCCCAATTTCTTCCAAGTGTCTATTGAAATTATAGAAATGTCCGAGGCGGTGTCCGGTTGGAGTTCTGTCGGTACATTGTTTATGTCGACATTTACGAATATTCTTCGAATGGCTAGTCGACCTTTGAAACCATAAAGACGCCCTTTGTTTTCGTAGAATTTGATTTCCGATACGATGAGTTACGTGACTTTTCGATGATGAAGATCTGTTTTGTTCATAAAAACCTTCTTTGTATATGGACAGTCGCGCACATAATGTAAGTTACCACATAGCCAGCATGGTGCCTCCGGTGTTTTGAGCTTGGACGTTGTATCAGAAATGATGGATTTCTTGCCTTGTGAAATTTGATGGACGATTGAAGATATCGATGTAGAAATTTGCTGTTGAGACGCGTCGATCAAAGCTGTATCTGTTTTGAGTGTTAAAATCTTTTCGCACTCATTTGTAAGATCTTTAAGTGTTACATTCTCATCAAATTCGAATTTAGCTAATAAAAGAGTTCTAATATCAGCGTCTTTTGTCTGTAATCCACATATGAATATCCAACATTTAAATTGATCGTTACTTAATTTGTCCAGTTTAAATTCCTCACATTCTTTGTTTATAGTACTGGAGTATGTAATAAAATCTTTGTGTGCACATTTCATAACTTTCAAACATTTGTATCGTCTGTTAAAAAGCGAAGATTTATGTCCAAAAATGATGGTCAATGTACTACCTGTGTCGGCAAAATTTACATCTCTTGAGGTTTTAGGCAAAATACAGTTTGAATATTTAGTGTGTGCTGATGTATTACGCTTCCTAATTAGCAAACGTACCCATGCAGAATCTTTTAAGAATGCTCTGTCAATTTTAAAAGAATCTTTAAAACGGGCATACCAATTTTCAAAAGTACCGTTATTCATAGATCGTACACAAATTCCGTGATGGTATTAGACAGTGAATCCATAGATGTTCTTTCAGATTTTGTTGCACCACCCTCCAAATTTGAGTTTGAAGAACCATCTGTTGATAGTTTTTTTTTATCAAATTCTTGCATTATTAGCGTTTGATGTCTCATATATTGTTGTTGCTGTTCAATAAGTAAGTGAAACTGTTCTGCTGTAGCAATATTTAAACCAGAGTTTATCCTCGTCGCCAATTGTTGTGTTCGTGAGTGGTGTTAATAAAATATATAATTTATATTTTATTAATGATTTTAATTTTTACCGATCACATTAGCTGTAATCGAAATCTGATTATTCTATATCATTATTTTATAATATTACATTTCAAAGTAACTGAAATCTTACCTAGGACGCACACACTCCACTCTTGACTGACACTCTTGACTGGCACTCTTGACTGGCACTCTTAAATGTTGACCG
>JAAAKO020059947.1:0-10338 GCA_010015015.2 Bolitophila cinerea | reverse complement strand
AAACTCAATGCCAAGAAATATCACAAATCATACAATTTTCCGTTTTGGACTCGGATTCGGATAAAATTTCGTTTAAAGAGTCTTGAGGAAGAACACTTCCTAAAAAATATGACTTCCCAGTTCCTAAAAAAGACCCTTAAAACGAAGTTTTATCGCAATCCTACCAAACATTTGTCCAAAATCCTAATGGGAATATTTAAGGAGAACGTCATATATTTTTAATTGTTAAAAAGGGTTCCAACTCAAGACCTTAAAATGAAGTTTGGCCAATCCTAAGGGAATAAAAAAGCGGTAAATTGACAGCTTGCGATTCGTACCCAAACCGATTACTTGATTACTCGAACTGATACTAAACTGCTACTTTCGAAAGTTGGGTCAAAGTTTAATGTGCATAATTGACTGTTTGAGTGATTACATGAACTGACGATAACTGAGACTAAATGTCAAAAGCAGTCCGTGAAATCGTACCATTATTCTGTTTTTTTAAAATATAACCATAAAAACCAGTAAAATTAGCCGATCAAGATGATTTAGCGATCTAAAAAAACAAGTTTCTATTTTAAAACACTATTAAAACGAGTAAAAAAATCACAGATTATTATCTAATGAAATTCTGATATTTCACTAATATATATTTTTCATAATTATAAAAAATATTGATTTTGCACTAAAACAATAACTTAACTAATAAAATCATTTTTATAATTTTTATGAGGTATAAACCCCCCGATATAATTGGCCGAATTAAAAAGAAAAAACAATCAAAAACCGATTCGGTTAATCGAAATTCGGCCAATCGGATTTCGACCAATTGAGTGACACCTACGGTGCTTCATAGCTAAGGTAATTTTTTGGTATGATTATTCAATTAACTGAAAAAACTTTGATCATTTTGAAATGTTTGAATTTTATAAATCATTCTTTAAACCTAACCCTTTGAAAAATAGCCCAAAAATCAGGAAATTGTCGTGGAAAACAAATTAATCGTGTAAAAATAATTAAGATACTTATGTAAATATATATTACTGTAAATTATAGACGTACAACTGTATGGTTTATTTTTTTTTTGCAGCTTATGCGGTCATATTTATAATGAGAAACCATATAAACTGTATATTTAGGATTTACCCAATTCGACCAAACATAATATAACATTTCAAATTGCAATAAGTCTACTTTACTATATATATTTAGTATACGCGTAAGTCGTGTGCAACGTGCATCGAAACAACTAACGAAACCATATTAAATTCCATTGCATTTTTGTGCAAACGAGACCGCAAGTTATTTAACAATTTGAAAAAGATATTACTGCACATTTAATAATGCGCACTTTAGAAATAGTTTTTTACAAATTAAAATAGACAAATTAAATTTATTTAAAATTTACAAACAAGTAAATAACTCAATTCAATATTTATAGATACTATAAATTATAATTATAACTCAAAGTATTCCCTTACCTCTGACATCTTTTTATTTCCGGTTTAGTGTGGCACGTTCGTCGCTGCAGCGGCTATATACAAATTAAATATGTTTGTTCAGCTAAACTGCTGTGGGACGATTGATGTTTTGCACTATGGCCACCGCTATCTCGTAACAAATATGTTGTGTTAAACACATTGTTAGAAAATCTATATATCTAATTTGGCCAAGTTGCGAGAGTCATTCATGGGTGAGTACGTAGCATAATAAGACCGGTGCCGTTGCTGTTTTGTAGTTGCTCATTTGTATGTCAATTGTTTTGTCTGTGTACGCGGTAATTTGTAATTACCTTTTTGTGATGTTCATTGCATTCTACCTGAAAATAATGATTTTATAATTAAAATAGATTCAAAATTCAAAGAGAATTTTATTTATTTATTTTATGAATAAATTAAAATACTCGTATAAATAAAGTCTAGACGTTTTTAATAACCTGAAGTTATAAATAATTTTACAAAATATATGTAAAAATATAGGGGAAAGCTTGCAGATTGCCACCGCATAGTTTTTTTTGATCATTACTAGTCATAGAATCAAAATATTTTTGATATATTACATACGTTAGAAATACTAAGCAAAAAGCCATAATCCTAGAACTGAAAATCAATTGAATTCGCAAAAAATAATAAAATATACAGTAAATTTTCAAAAGTATATAAAACCGACCTTTTCAAATTTTGGCTAGCAGGTTGACACCCCTGCCATAAATAGGAGGTGGCAATCTGCAAACCATCAGAGAAGATGTCGAAATTTAAAAAAAAACACATAAACAAATTCCAAATCAATATATATTTTGAATTCTGAGAGAAGTTTGTAAATTTAATGGACAAGAGAGGTTAAAAAAATATTTTAAAAAAAAAATCTTAAAAAATTATTTTTTTTAATTTTTTATTTTTTATTTTTTTTTTATTTTTTTATTTTTTTAATTTTTTTTTATTTTTTTATTTTTATTTTTCAAGTCCTTGGCCAAGTTAGAGCTGGATCAGATATGCGGAAGTGGGTTAAAAATGTTGTTAAAATCTATCGACGGTCATATATACCAAACGAAGTTAAAAGAAAGATTTTAAAATACAGCAAAAATCTTTAGCTTGAATTGTCGATAAAAAATATTTATTTTATGAGCAACTTGACTTTTCAATTTTTAATGAATAATATTCAACATTTTGTAAATTCCTGGTAAATAATACAAAAAACCATGTGTTATCTCATCTGTCCGCTCCAAAAATATATTAAAATTGACAAATACTCTTTTGACGTTGATGAAACAGTCAGAGTTCAGGTTATGACACCACAACAACTCAAATTCCAGCAGTGGTGGCAACGTGCAAGCCTTTCCCCTATACACCTAATTCTTATCGTATAAATATGAAAACAAACAATGATTTTGTCTTTATATAAATACATGTATATATAATATATATACAAAAGCCATAATCTAAGCTAAGAATCATTAATTACTAACATCCTGCAAACGAGCGCGGTTTATGAGTCTTGGTTCAATGATTGCGTGGGTGCAGTTCACCTTATTGCCACAATGTGTGTATTCGACAAATAAGCCACCGTATGAAATGTTTACATCAGATCAATATCATGCAATGAATATAGTAATGAATTAATGATATAGTACACAGTGCCTCGAGTTGAATTTAAAGAGATCCATCTTCATTTATTGCTTTTAAGTTAGAATCGTTTTAATAATTATAATGTGTTTTCGAAAACAACGCATAAAAGTATGTATTTTATTAAAACGTATATATAGTTTTAGATTTGGTAAAAAACACAAATTTAATAAAAACATTTCTTATTTTTAAATTTACGAACGAGCAAAGAAACACTGAACCTTAACATTTTCTGAATAATAAAATAAAGAAAACTACAATAGACTAGACACTAGAGTTAGGGGTATCCGGCTGTTTCGGCGCCCACACTTCGGCGCGCACACTTTGGTGCGCACATTTCGGCGCCCGCAATTTGGCGCGTGCATATATGATGTATAATGGCTTAAAAATGTTGTGGTCATAGAGTGGCTATTCTACTTCCCAGAATCTTTATTTTTATAGGGTTGTTATTGTAAAACAAAAATATTATGCTAGGTTTTTTTTTGATTAAGGTGATTATTCGTTTTTGTTTTTGTCGCGACGATTTTGTATACTATCCCAGAAAAACTCACACATGCGCGCTGGCTCACTGACGCATGCTCCCGCCGAAGTGTGCGCGCCGAAATGTGCGCGCCGAAATGTGCACGCCGAAATGTGCGCTCCAAAATGTGCGCGCCGAAATGTTCGCGCCGAAGTGTGGGAGCCGAAATGTTCGCGCCGAAGTGTGGGCGCCGAAACAGCCGCAAACCAGAGTTAGGATATGGTTATTTTCATTTAATATATAATTTAATATATAATTAGAGTTATGCTTTGATTTCACTGACAGCTACTTTCGACAGTTGGTCTTAGTTACCGACAGTAATCACCCAAACAGTTAACCATTGGAAGAAGCAGTTTAGTAGCAGCTCGTTTAATCAAATGATCGGCTTGTCAATGCACTGCTTTTTAAATCACCGTTTTTCTCATATTCACATGACGCTTTTCTAGAAAATGAGTAACGCTTCCCAAAAAAATATGGATAAAGAGATGTATCAACAACCCTAAACGAGGAAGTCATATATTTTTAGGAAAGCTTCATCCCCTAAAACGAAGTTTCATTGCTATCTTACCAGTTATTTTCCTAAACGCCGGTAAAGAAGATTTTGTGAGGAAGTCGTATATTAACCTGATGGATGTTCCCAGGAATGAAGTGACTATTTTTTTAGGAAAGGTTCCTCCTCAAGGCCCTTGAAATAGAGTACATCACAAACCCAAACAGATATTATATCGCTTCGCTCACTCTTTTCCCCACCTTTTTGTAATCAGACCATTTTTAGTGTAATCATTAAAAAACCTCCAAAGACGTAGAAGTAGAATCCGATTCGATTTTTGCCAATTTGATTGAAACGGTTTTATACATGCAAATATATATTTTGTATTTTCTTTTGTTTTCAGTGGTACGGGTCCGTTTAAAAAAAATGACAATTTAAAAAGGTCTGGCCAGACCCAAGGGTTTTTCGTTCTGTTTTTTATTCAGAAATCGATAGCTAATAAAATTTGAGGAAGGTGCACGAAATTTCAATTAACTAGATACATTAGAAATATATTTAATTTAGAATTAAAATCAGAAAGGTCTTTCCAGACCTAACGAAGGGTTTAAAACCACTTTCAAAAACAGAATATTGATATAATTTTAAAAAAGAGTCATTGATTATCTTAGTTGATAGGATACATTTTTAATAATATAATTTAAATTTTCACAATTTTTTGTAGAGTTTTTTGGGTTGAGATGAAGACAAATATGCTTGCGATTTAATTAATTTAATTAAATAGTTTGCAAAAATAATCGAATAACCCGAAAATATCCAGATTAATAATTACAGGCATCATAGCGATAGTTTTTAAATCACTTGAGACTTGGAGACCTTTTTATAAAAAATATAGAGACCATTATAGAGACTTCAGAAACTTTATAAACTGTAGACAGGCTTTTTGATTATTTTCGAAAAAATATTAAAAACAATTAAATTCGAAATAATAAAATGGTTCCAAAAAAAATTATAAATTTTTATAAAACATTTTTTTTGGACAAACACATTTTTTCTGCGTATGCATTTTTTTGTATAAATTGGTATTAAGTTTTTATTAGAAAGTTTGAAAAAAATTAACAGACGATTTTCTTTTATTTAGATCTCGTTCCTAAGGTTTCGGTTTTGTTTTTTTTTGTGAAGTTCATTATAATAGAATAAAAATACATAAATACATAAATAAAAAATTAACAAATTTTAAAATTTTAAGAAATCTAAAATGTAATTATATAGTACCTACTAAATATGAGAGCTGTTTAGAATATTATTATAGAATAAAAAAAAATGTTGCATTGTATTTTTCAAAAAAAAAAATGCGGGCTGCACAAATTTATTTGACAGCCGTTCGGCTGATAATTTCCCTAGCCCATGTAATAAAACCGGCTGTGACACAAAAAAGGGCAAATTTGCTGAGCCGTAGTGCAGTGCATTGTTCAGCCCGTGTAGAGGCACCCTTACAGCCACACACATCACCAACACTAACACTAATATTAGCAATATTACAAAATATTACAATTATTATAGAAAATTTCAAAATATTTCCAAATATTCGCAATATAATACATATATTACCGATATTCGCGAAATATTTCGAAATTCGCAATATATTACCCAAAATAACGATATTTTACATATATTCTCTAAATTTGTACACCAGATTACGCGAGTGAACATTTCGATTAAGTCACTATTAAAAAATCATTTTTTTTTCGCGCAATTAAAATTTGGAATATAATTTTGCCATTCGAGATTTTCATTGCATGCTCGCAAATGTCTTCAGTAAAAATGGATGTGCTTTAGAAAAAAATGTATTATATTATTATAAATTATAAAAAATCTCAAAATAATTTTAAAAAATTCTCTAATAAATTCAAATATGTCCACTTGATAATACAAAATGAACAAAATGAAATTTAAATGAATGTGCTCTAGGTAATGCAAAAAAAACTGCTTGATATAATAATACACCTTCAGAAGCTAGTAGTGCTAATAATTGGGACTGGCGCAAAATGTGTTTACTTAAAAATCTGCATTACCTGCATTACCTACATTACCTTAGAGAGCACATATTAAAAGTTAGAGCACATTTATTAAAAAATTGGAGCACGGTTTTGAATGTTTAAGAGGACCTTTTTCAGAGGAAGAAATCAATTTTTTAAGAGTAGTGAAGTTGTAAAAAGGACCAATATTTTTAATTTCTTAGAAATAAAACTATTTTTTTAGCGGACGCTAAATTGAGAGCCATAGACTTTATGAAGAACTTTTGTTATACCGATTGTTCATCTCAATAACAGGTACTGTACTTTAATGGTGTCACCTCATTAGTATCATTTTAAGAAAGGTGACATTTTTAGATTTGATATCCTTGAAAATGGTATTTAGGTAATATACATACACGTATTCATTGTATTATTATACAGAAGTATATATATATAATATATAAAAAATCGAGTCTTTATTTTGTAGAAATATAAAAAACTGATAATTTAGCTTCATTTATCATTTATTTTATTCAGTTTTTGTTTGTCACTGATATACCTCTGATTTGAGACCGAGGATATGAATTTATAATTCCCCAAATTACGCTTTAAAACATTTTCCATTATATACCAATATGATCGACTCAAAATTATATAAAATGTATGATAATATAATATTGCAATAATGTTATTGATCATTTAAATTAAAGCAAAACCAAAAAAGTATGTACAACTAAAATATGGGTCATGCGCAAAAATTAACACAGAAAATGCATTCACAGAGTCTAACATTATAAAAAATTTAATGTAAATATGACATTCCACATTTTAACAGCAAAATACAGAGCAAAGGGACAAAAACAAATTGTCTTTTCATGGAGCATAATTCAATTTACATAAAAACGTATTTTATATGCTAAGCTGCTATATTATGCTGACTGGCCTCGTCAAATATATTCAGCAGCAGCAGCGAAGTGTTAATTTGTGCTTATCATTATTTTATCTTGTTTTTGACACGTAGAAAAACAAATTATTTATATAATGAGAACGTATTTTTTTTGGACCGATTGAACTAATTAAAAAAACAAGATTGTTCCTTATATTGTAAACAAAATTATTATAAACTATTTATTAACTATAATATTTTTGTTTGCGGCACACCTCATTTTTGTAAGACGAGTAAAAGCTTCGACCGACACGTGATTATCACACCGCATGAAATTCGTCTCTATTTACAATATACAATACATACACGTACACGCGTTACATCTTTAAGACAGTCTGTCTGTTTCTGTTACCACAATAGAAATACAACTGCGCAGGCTTCTGTTTTATATACATATATATTAATGTGTTATAGTATAAATGTAGGTATACTTATTTAGTATACCGCATATTATTCTTTATTCTATTGATGATATCGTTTGAATATTTTTGTTTCGCTTGCATGTGTATACAGACATAAATTGGAGTAACCTTGGCAATTGCACATGTATATATGTGCTCGCTCATACATACACATAAAATACATGTACACAATGAGATTGTTAGGTAAACATAAACGGCACATATGGGGCATGAGATGATTTTGTTACCCATCAGCTTGTCTCAATATACGTGTGTTATAATGTGTATAAAATATCTTTTTGAATATTTTTACTCAAAAAAAAACTTCAATATTGGGAGTACATGAATTGGAATTTATATACTAAAGATACAAATTTTGGGCTTTCCAATTTAACTTTGGTTATAAAAACAAACAAGTTTTTTAACTTAGAAATAAAAAATCTGTTTCTAATTTTAATTAATATACTCTTAAAAATTTAAAAAATGTCTCAAAAAAATATGTCTTTTTATAAATTTAAAAAAAATATATATAACATAAATTTAAAAATTATATTTTATTATTATATTAGTGTTGTAAGGAAATGCAGATTAAAAGCATTTTCTTGATATTATTTAGAGATTATAGTATTTGAGCTTTTACATAAGGTCTTTGTAAAACCATTACACTTTTAACAAAGTCACCACCGCGAATGACTTTTTGTCACACTGACTAAGGAGTAAGAGACAACTTACATACACAAACACTTTTTTCTATATAGAGCACATTTCAACGAAAGAAAATGTGTTTTGTTTATGTGACATTTTTCTTTGTACAAGGTAAAAAAATCTTAATGGTGACAATCAATTATTTATTGTAACTAAAATGGATTCAAATGTCCACGTCGTATGGCAGATACAAACATGTTTTTTTGGTTTTAATAATTTATTCATGTTAACAATCATTTTTTTTAAAAGGAACGATTTATTGCCTTACAGTCCAATGATTTTTTATTTATTTATGAAAAGGACGATTTTAGGATCACTATGTGGAAAAGCATGATGGAAGGAGGGACCGTCTCAAGAGAGATATCCAGCACGTATGCCACTGAATAGGCCCATTGTGCTTTAACCCGTGTGCTAGAGTCGTTTGACCTCCGAGAACATACCCGATTTCTTGGCGAACTCATCAATCTTACTTAGAGGGAGAGACTGATGGTAAGAGCAAAGGAGAAACTTGAATAGGCATGAAACACTTGACATCTGAGAATGTCTAATGCAGCACAGTCGGCGAGGATATTAATTGAAGATTCAATTTTCCTTTACCGGCAGGTCGGACTACCAGATGCAGGTGTTTGTCAAGTCTGGGTCACTGCGATACAACAGTCCAAACTGAGCCTATATTGACGCTTTAGGTGGAGCGCTGATTTTGTTACTCTCGCCCTAGGTTTCCAAAGAAACATCTTCGATGTCTCGCACCCGTTTTTGGAGACCCAGTGCGTGAGCTAGCTGCTGCTCAACATGTCACCAACGATTTCCTAAGTGATGTTGATACAGCCGGTTCCGGTCCAGTGAAACGTGCTTCACTACCAGTTCCGGCAAAAGGAATGCCTGGAGCAAAAAAATACAGGCACATCACATTCGTCTCCGCGCAGGATTCACTGAGCGTATGAGAAGATTCTACTTGGAAGACAGGAACATCCCCATTCAGGGAGACGGCCGTATCTTTAGGGAATAAGTGGTGGATTTCAGTGCCAGAAAGTCCCTTTTTGAGAGAACTGTGTACCACATTACTCCAATCTATAGTGGAGGGAGTGTACCGCGTGTCCAATCCTCTCTTAAAGGTATAGCGACTTCGAACCTCCTACCGAAACGAAACCCGGCATTACGTAGTCTGACGGCATCTCAAATTCTAGCCTTAGAGTGATGGTTTCGCCAGATGGAGGCGTGACACTTTGATGAGGTCTTCCAACACCCGATAAGAATACCCTCTGTGACGCTGACATGGCTTCCGCCTCGATGAAGAGGTGGAGAGGTGGAACTTCTCTAATTGCCTGATACCATGATCCCCTCCTAGCTACGAAGCGAGGCTAATGGCTAAGTAAAACCAGTGGACAACTTTTGGAGACCGTCCACAAGACTTACCGAAAGACTTCCGACATTGCTAAAATACGTTGGTGGTTTTGGTAAGTTTGTTAGTCCAAATGGTCTTTCCAGGAAAGTTTTTCGACCTTCGATCTTGTTTTTTTTTGGTGAAAAGAATACTTTTAGCCTTTAGAAAATAAAAAATTCTAGGTTTGAGCATAGAATCAATCCATCTTGTGACTATGAGACTAACGCGATGTGTGGCACAAGCTGACCAGACAGCACCGAATGAAACGTTCTTAATCGCTGCCTCTATGTTTAGGAAAGTCCCAAGGGGCATTTCCTTTTCGTTCAGGGCTTTTTCGGACCTCGTCACTAGCCTATGCAGAGCGCATTCACCTGATCTACCAATCTGGTAGGCATGCTGATTGCAGTGCAGGGGATAATCAATTAAGACCTCATCTCTAATGAATCTATCGATAATGCGTTTGAGAGATTTAAGGAAGAATGAGGTCATACTGATTGGTCTGAATGACTAAGTAGTTACAATACATTTAGTTAAACTGCCCTAGTTTTAAGATTAACGCTACACGAACATTCCT
Source organism: Bolitophila cinerea (assembly GCA_010015015.2). Taxonomy (NCBI): domain Eukaryota; kingdom Metazoa; phylum Arthropoda; class Insecta; order Diptera; family Mycetophilidae; genus Bolitophila; species Bolitophila cinerea. The sequence goes on along the minus strand of JAAAKO020059947.1, from coordinate 199 downwards.
CTAGGTGTCTGGCACGTAACCGAAACCCAAACATCCATTGAATATCGATAGGAGAGGAACTTTGATAAACACTAAGTAGTTCTAAAGAACTGCAGGGAAAATCTTGTACACTCCAGTAGTCGAATTCAGGCGACCATTCTCGCGCGCGAGTCGCGCAAAAACGCGCGAGTATTTGACATATTGTCAAAAGCACACTCTC
>JAAAKO020059946.1:0-24920 GCA_010015015.2 Bolitophila cinerea | reverse complement strand
TATTATATAGGAATATATAGGAATAATGGAGGCCCGAAGAACTAGCAAATAATGGTAAGTGTTTTTATATTCTCTTGCTTTTCGCAGAACATATAATTTATTATTTGTGCGTTTTTATGTAATATACTTTTCTAATATTATAAAGTTTTTTTCAGACTAATTTTTACGCATTTGCTTCTGTATCAACCATTCAAGTGACGCGACAAAAAAATTACTGGAAGACAATATATGTGAATTATAGCCATTTTTTAACATTATTTAAATATTATACATATAAAGAGGTTTATTAAAAAAAAATATATAAATAAACAAATACGTTCCCCCGACTAAGAACGAATGTACAAGATCAGTCCACAAAGTAAGATAAAGTCCAGACGTTAGATGATAGATCATATACGTTCATTCAAGGTCGCGTGACCGCGTTCGGTCCCGGAACGTACCCAACCCACAATAATGTTTGACGCGGGTCCTAATCCAAATTTTAGGCTTAACTTGAGGCTTTCCAACACTTTTTAAATTGCATCATTCAATAGTTCATTTATTCATTTATATATATATATATATATTATTCGCTCCTTTCCTTAGGAAATCGCATTTCAATACAAAAAAAGTTATGATTCAAACAATCCGAGTTACAAAATCCCGCCGAGCGGATAAATTTCAAAAATGCGTTTCAATCATTGAAAGTAGACTTACGTGATCCGGCTGTAAGGTGTGTGGCAACAAGCGGCAGTCACAAATTTGCCTAACACAGATATGACAATTTGCTACGATTTCATTGAAACAGTTTATATTGAAATCGATAGAATTAAAAAAATAGTCTGAGGATAATGTTTTTAGATAGAATCCTCTTAAACAAGTTATCTTCACATCAAAAAAACTGAACTACTTTGATTGGTTACAAATTAAATTGGGAGATCTATATTACCGTTGTACAAAATAAAAAACCTTGGAGTCATTTTTTATTAAACGTTAACTTGGTTAGACCAAGTAAGTTCTATGTGCTTGCTTACGCAATATTTGTAATATTTATTTTATACGCCTTTATCATTATCTTTATCATATTATGCGATTGCAAGAATGCTTGAAAAAATATAGTTGCAACTATTGGATGTCATTTACTGCCAACTACTCATTTAAGGGTATAATTTGATGGTATATAAATAACATACATACATAACCTCTGTTTTTTTATTAAATATAATATACCTACTATCTAAATATGAGTTTTGTTAACATTATAAATATTATTGTATTCATTGTAATTTAATGTTTAATGCAGCGATGCTGAAACACGCCCGAGCTCAAAAAAGCACGCACTCAATACATTCAAAGGACGCACACTACTACTATTTTATACATCATATACGAATGTACGGTGAAATTGAATGTCCTAGTTGTCAAATACGTTAAACTGCTTAATTTTAATATTTTAATAATTTTTGAAGGGATGTTAGATGGCGCTTACGCAAATCGAGTTTATATTTAAATTATAAAATATAATGTAAAATGAAAATATTATTAAAAAGTACGATTAAATTTTAATTTTACAATTTTACAAAATAAAATGAAATTATAACATATATAAATATGTTTTAATAGCTTTTAGTAAAGAGATTTATTAAAATTGAAACATTATAGGATTTGTTTACATATTGAAGATTTCTGATTTGAGTATATAATAAAAATAGATGTTTAAAATATTGTAACTAAACAACAAAAAAGCTATTATGCACTTATATATATATATATTACTCTTAAGTTATTATAATTGTTTTTTTTTCTTACCAATTAGTACTATATATATATATATATATATTATTTATTAATATTGTTAATACCAACAATTATTTATAGAGTACAATCTTATTTTCTTGAGTACATTATTTATATATTAGAGCACAATCTTTTTTTCTTAAATACATTTTTATAAATTTAATGAACTTTTTTTTAGAAGACGCATAATCTTGAATTTTATGCAATTGCCCTTTGCTCTAATACTATTCTATTACGGATTACGCAGCACTTACTGATTTAAAAAATAGACGAAAACTTACCCTAGTATTGTTTCTCTCTGCTTTAAGCTCGGCAATTTCTTCGTCGCGTTCCAGAAGCGTTTCTCGGGCTTGTGTCAGTTCTTTTGTTAGAGTTGCGAATTCCTGCAGACAAAAGAACATTTTATATTATAATAGATTTAGTAATTTAAGTATTTATAAGTAATAAGTTATTCAATATAAGTACAATTTTACACATGTTTGTGTATGTTACAAATAATAAATATATATAAACTGAAAGTCAGATTTTTTCAGCGCGAACTTAGTACTAGTGTCCAAACTGAAATTGGGACAAACATTGAACGCCCTTTTTCAGCTGGTGATTTTTTTCAGAAAGACATTTGCCAACTGAAACTAAAGATGAAATTAAAACGAAGTAGGCATTGTTTGATTATTGATTTATTTGAAATTTCAGTTTAGGTTTAGCGCGAAATTAGTACTAGACTTTACGCATAAAATACATTTTAAAATCGAAATATTTTTGTTTTGCCTTTTCTCCCCAAAAAAGGCACAGGACAAAAAAAGGTTTCTACGTCGGCAAAGTTAAAAAAACATTTGTCTATGTCACGGTTTCTATCAGTTTTCAAGCATGATTATATTAGTAGACAAATGTTGACGGAAATTCTCCAAAAAGAAGGTAATGAGAAGGGTTTTTGAACTCCGTCGAAGGAGAAATTAAATGTTTTTTTGATTCTCCGTCTGTTGATAACAATGGCATTCGAGCGAAATAATTTTGCGTAGAATTTTACTGCGAATTGAGAGAAGAAGAGACACATAGCAAAACTACAATTTGTTTTCAAACATGATTATTTGACACATATGTTGGTCATACAATATGATCACGTTTATAACACAATTTTGTGCATTATTGTTGCGTCGTTATTATTACATTTTTTAATATTCTACAGTATTTAAGTTTTTTTTATAAATTCGAAGGAAATTATAGTTTAAAACACCCGGCGGATTGTATTCACACACAAAATGCATGTGTGAGTGTATTCAATTTACATGGAAGAATCATGTATAAAAACACATACATGAGCAAATTTACGTCTACTGTCAAAAAACTATTTCATCGGTTTGTTTGTGAAATGTACACTACTACCCGGTTACGAATTGCGAGACAGTTTTTACTCCTTTTTCACATACATGTATAGTTTACTAACACACATGCACTAACTTTTGAATGCGTACACGAAAATGAGCAAACTATTGAATTGCCTCTGTCGACTGGTAACAGAAATAATGAAAATGAGAGTTTTATTTTACTCCCTTGTCGAAGAGTCATGTAAAAATTGGCCATCTTGTTTTTTTAGAAGAGAACAAAATTAACCATCAAACTGATCCGGTACAAGTATTTTGTATATTTGCATCAGAACTCCCTAGCCGCTTTTGGACTATTCCTGAGGTTGCCTGCGTACTTGATGTTTGCTGCGTTTGGTATTGGGTTTTACCGTTTTACTGGCGACGGTGAAGGAATATAAGTGAGTCTTGCATTCATAATTATTAATTAAAACCTAAAATAATATTACGTTGTTTTTTGTTTTTATTGTTATAAGATCTTGCATCGCCTTGCTTAAAACACTGTTCACTTTGTTAGTTCCACTCTTCAGCAATGCGCAAACCATGGACGACCAGAGCAATACCACAACGATGACATAACCGGCGCAAAGACAGACTTTCAACTGATAAGCTTTCTGCTATTGTTCCTGTCCGTTTGCCTGGACGATGGGATTGACCGCAAAGAACCAAGTAGGAATTAAAAAATTTTAAATGTTTTTTTAAAATAAAATACTCATTTAACATTTATTTTTTAAGGAGGCATTCGCTGGGACTTTATGTCAGGCGAAGCGGACATGTCTAAAGCGCGTGCACAGAGAAGCAGCAACAATAGTCACTAGTTTGCGCGTTCATTCAAGAATCTACATGATTCCACCAGATAAGGCAGAACACGAACCACAGCCCACTACACAAATTGAACTGGAACTGAAGCAGCAAGATAAGCTAATCAAAAAGACCAAGGGTTACGTGCACCAGTTCCCAGAGATTCTAATGTTTGTTTTAATTCGTGGCCTAATTGGTTTGCTACTGTCCATGGACTTTACATGTAACATGGATTTGTTCCTGTTAACGTGCAAGATTATCGCAAGCTGGTGACTGCGTATCGTCCTGCAATATAGATGTCGAAGATAATTACGACTAATCAATTACAGCAATTGGTCAGGTTGACTGTGTGGCGGGACCAACAGCAGCCGTGGGCAGTACATGCCATCACGTGTCTGTTGCAAGATATCCTGGAAGCAGACAAAGCGTACAGTCAAACAGTCACCGAAGATGACTCGGAACCGTGCTGTGACATTGCAATGGAGAGCAGCAGTGATCAGCCTGGCTCATCCGAAGGAGCGTACTTATTCGTGAGACTGCCAGACGGCAGTACATCTTCAGATGAGACAACCGCAAAGGACATAAACTATTATAATAACACCGAACGTAAGTAGTTTTGTTAGTACTAAATATTTTTCATTTATTAATTTCATATTTAATTCTAGCAACAAAATTCAGTAAATTGCCATCGTTGCTAGAGTGCGAGGACACCGAAATGGACGATATGTTTGATGATATCATCGAGCGTGGAAAGGTTCACAACACCAAAAAGGACACGAACACCATTGGAACTACCCGTTTCAATATAGCCTATCGCAATTTATCAACTGCAATGGACGCTCGACCTAATTACGGTCTAGAATCAAACGTTGAAATCAAAATACGACGCTTAAACATGATGTCAACTTTGAATCTTTTTGCGAGTTAGCCACAGATTCCGGTGACTGAGCCAATTAATACACACATCGAGGTGCCAGCATGTCCAGAGCACATTCTGCAGGCATGGTCTGGTCCAGAGTACGGAACAAACACAGGTTCATTCTTCATTGCTTATGATGATGGTAGTGTTTGAGAATGTTTTCTCGGACATGCATTTGCAGGACTCGTGGCTGAATCTGGAGCAGGCTCTGCAATTGTGGCTTACACTTAACAGTGAGTACGACAAAACGTGTTTTGGGTTCGGAGAGTGGCCGCGGACACCGTTGGGCCCGAAAGCCGTACAGAGTTTGTTGTCGGCCTTCTCGTGGCTCCATAACATCAAATCGCGTTCGTAGAGCTTGGGCTTATAGTGTTTGACACTAGCTTGTCATCCACACCATCATGGTAATTGTTTAGTATACAAAAGTAGTCTTTGTTATATACTTTATTATTTTTCTATGTTTTTGATAGACACTGACGCGATCATAGATCACAATCCACGACCCATGGGCATTGTAGCCCATCTGAACTTTGAACAAAAAAATGCTGCACAAGTTCTACTCATCACCTGATATGGCTTCGATTGTTAGCCTCACTCTCGATGAGCTCTAGTTTATCGTTTGCATTGCTCGCCTCCTCACTGGGACCAGTACCAAATAATGCCGAAGAGTCTTCGTTGCCAAACTACCGCTGCTGATGACGTTTTCCAGATCTTGGTTCAACTCAGCCGCCGTGCTACACACCCCATTCTGGTTGTGGAACCACTTTACGACTTCCTGTGTTCAAACGTATAATTCTCCGAACCGTTCCTGTGGTTTCTGATGAGATGAAGGTGATTTAGTCACCCTCGACTGTGGACATATTTATCCGAATGAAGCTCACATTAACATACTGTCTCCCTACCAACGGCCGTTTTGTTACGTGACATTCATCGGAACAAGAGCTGGTTAGCCATGGGTTAAGGAAGCTTTTAAAGAAGATTGTGCTGCGTGTAGTACCACAACTTCTATACCTTGTGTTTAATGCTTCCCATCAGAATATAGGTATAGAATATAGAGCTGCGCACGAACATATTATTAATATACTATACGTAATACTATTTGTACAAATACCAATTGTACAGCTAATTCTATGTTTTTATTATCATTGTTTTTGTTGTAAATAAAAAATCTTTTAATTTTAACATAATTTTTATTTATGCAATTTAAAAAAGAAACATTTTTTAAAAGTGCCGCTTTTTATATATTCATATTATAACAGCGCCATCTTTCGATCAATCCGTTCGATTGTCTGCTCATGCTAATATGCTCATACTCACTGAGTAATCACACTCATATGACATGGTGTTCTGTAGGAGGATACTCGGAGGATACTCGGTGATTACTTTTCGCCATACAAAAAAGTAGCTTTAAGTAGCTTTTTCTAGCTCGTTTCGTGAGTGGGAGATTGCCATATGCGATAGCATTGTGCCCACAGGCTATGGGTTGTTCACAAATAATAGGCATTGATTGAACTGTCAATTGTGTGTTGTTGTTATTGTATTTAAAACGTTTTAAGAGTACTCTTATCAAATCGAGATTTTGACCCCAACCCTTTAACAATGGCTATTCAGTAAACATAATTGTGAGGTCCTACGGAGCCATTTAGGGTTAGCTTTATATTATAGCTTATTTTATCACTGAGAGTGATATGAGGCACATTTAAAGGTTTGAACTGCTTCCTGTTTGCAGCCAGGGCTTTCATCGCCGGCCAACTAGTTCCAGTTTGTGTCAGCTCTCTCTTGAAACTGTTCTCCTCCAAGTTTTCTTCGGTCGACCTTTACCACGTCTTCCTTGCGTGTTCCATTTGAAGACCTTCTTTGAACCGAGCCAGAAGGTGTGACCACTTCCACTTTCTACGTTTAGCTTGCGCTGAGACGGGATGATCTTAATGGGTTCATATAACAGTGTTGGAGACAACCTCCGCCCATCCAGTGCCCAAGATCCGTCTCAAGCAGTAGTTGAAAAAAGATTAAAGTTTACCGGTCAGGGTAGAGGTAATTACATTTTTTACGTCTCGCAACCGTAGAAAAGGACCGATTTCACTTTGTAGTTGATCAGTCGGAGCTTCGTACGTTTTGAGATCTGAGCGCCAAAATACGCTAAGTATCGCAAAGTAGGCTCGAGCTTTGTTGACTCGGGCACAAATATCAATATCTGTGGCACCGGTGTCTCTCTATTGGCCGAAATCCATCTGGCCGAATCACGATTGGCCGAATTGTTTTTTCATGGTTTTACGTTTAAATTCGGGATTCGGCCAATTAATTAATAATAATTATTAGTTCATTCCTGTGGCACATGTGGTTTCTCGCGAATCGGTCAAATTTCCACCATTATGCAGTTCACGAATTTCGGTATAACGGTCGACGCAACAAAATTCAACACTGTCATCGGCAGCATGGAAAGCAGGCTTCTTCCCGAAGTATCTGACGCCGTTCTAAATCCTCCGGAAAATGATAAGTACTGTGATTTGAAGACTTATCGTCACAAACGGCAAACCGGTCGTTTCTAGACCTCGAAGACTGTCTCCCGAAAAGTTAGAAGCTTCCCGATCAGAATTTGAATTTCTTATGCAGAACGGTATCTGTCAACCATTAAAAAGCAACTGGTCAAGTCCGCTTCATATGGTGTCTAAAACAGACGAATCTTGGCGTCCATGTGGCCACTACCTAAACCTCTAAACCCGAAAGATATCCTCTACCGTTTCCCCAAGACTTTTCTCACATCCTGCATAAGAAGCGTGTGATTTCGACCGTCGACCTGCAACGAGCATTTCATCAGATTCCTATAGAGCCAGCGGATGTACCCAAAACAGCAATAACAACACCGTCCGATCTCTTCGAGTTTAAATACATGACGTTTGGTTTGTGCAACGCAGCCCAGACCATGCAGCGTCATATAAACGAAGGTGCTCCGAGGAGTGGACTTCGTTTTTGTATACATTGATGACATTTACATCGCTTCACAAAACAAAGAGGAACACAAGGACCATCTGCGACAAGTGTTTCAACGTCTCAGGGACAATTATTTAGCCGTCAACATTTCCAAGTGCAATCTGGGTCGCGAAAAGGTGAAGTTTCTAGGCCATCTCGTCACATTCTTATGCCAGTTATTTCAGCTTCCACCGTGACACGTAATTTAATATCGGGTTGGATATCTCGTTTTGGCGTGCCTCCAAAGAAAACAACAGAGCTTGGCCGCCAATTAACTACACCATATCACCCGCAAACCAACGGATTAATCGAGCGATTCCACCGAACACTGAAGTCATCTTTAAATGTGTCACGCTACTACAGACTGGTACGATATTTTGCCTATCGTGCTACTGCGATTAAGATCGTCATTGAAACCAGACATCGGGGTTACCCCAGCTGAAATGGTGTTGGGTACAACACTCCGATTACCCGGCGAACTGTTTGCATCAAACAGTCTACACATTTCTGAATCAGAGTTCGTCAAGGATTTTCGTCACAACATGACAAAACTACAGCTTACCCAAACCACACACCACAGCAGTAAACGACATCATCCAAGGAAAAATCCGGAGGTGGTTTGCATTTTGAGGTACGGAAAAAAGTGGTACGGTTTTTTGTGGTACGGATTTTTGTGGTACGGTTATTTGTGGTACGGAAATTTGCGGTACAAAAAAAAAGTGGTACACGATGAAAGTGGTACAAAATATTTGCGGTACACGTTAAAGGAGGTAAATTATTATAAAATGAATTGTGAAATGAAAGCAAAAAAACAAGCAAAAAACCGTACCTCAGAAAACCATACCTCAAAAAACCGTACCTCAAAAAACCGTACCTCGAAAAACTGTACCTCAAAAAACTGTACCACTTTTTTTCTGTACCACAAAATTCCAAAAAAATGTACTACTTTTTTCGTGTTCCGCATAAATCGCGTACCGCAAATTTCCGAAAGGTGCGTACCACTTTTTTCCGAACCTCAAAATTCGTATTCCCGTCCTGGTATTATAGCTCGACCGACTTTTCATTGATTTTTTGTAGAATGGGCGGATGTGGTACAGTTTGGGGAGCTAATTTGGTGCTAAACTGGAGTATCCAGCTTTGTGACACATAAGAAGTGCAGGTTTGATTAAGTCCTCTGTAATTTCTTCCCATTTTCCACAATTTTGAAAGAGTTGAACAGAATAATTTACATTTCATTGTTTTGCTAAACGTACATCTGGAACTAGCCTTAAGTTATCATGTATTTTACGTAGTTTTAATTGGTGTTACGTCCTTTAAATTCTTGAAAATCATTTACTTTAGTTTCTTATTTTGCTTTGCAGTCCTAGTTCCGGCAGCCTCAAGGAGTTTTGCAAAAGGTTCTATGTAGAGTTGGAATAAGTTTAGATTGAGCGTTTCAAGCTGAGCTTAAGATGTCGTTTGTAAAGGTAATAGAGCAACTGGCTTGGAGAGAATGTTCGGGCTCTAGACTTTGTACGGCATTGTGGAGATTCTCTTGGTATTTATTCCAAAGGATATTTTTCATTAGGTTGTATGAGCTCGAAGGATTTTGCATTATCAGGCGGGAGTTGTAAGTCGAAACAATTGGGAGATGGAAGTTTCCAATTAAAATCGAGTGCTATGTTTTGTGTACAGATTGAGAGATCAATTGCGCTGTTACGAGCTGGAGGGCTGGAGATGCGAGTTATTTCTCCTGTGTTATGGAAAATAGTTGATGTTCATCCATAATGTTTGTAGCAGCTTTGCTCGTTTACCGTCTATCTTATCTTCAGACATCTAAAATAATATAAATTGAATTGCAAATATATTTAAATGAACAGAGGTTAAAAGTCAAACTCACTCTTTTAAACAATCTCTCTCATTCTATATCCGTTGCACTCTCTTTCTCACTTTAGGAAAATTAGTAATTAGTTAAAGATAATTAAATTTAAATTAAAAATAAATTTATAAATCCTTATAATTGTCTAACGAATCGAAGCAATCGGTTGAATTATTTAATTATTATAATTGCATGAAAGCGTCTATCTCTCTCACACACTATATCGCTCTTTAGAAATAACAGACACATTTTTTTAAATACATTTTAGTTATAAATTAAGTGTTTTCATAGAAGCTGAGCATAAGAATCTCGTTGTATTGTGAGTTTTTTTAATATTTCCAGTAGCAGTGGCACATGTTGGAAAATTCTTCAAAAATATATTTCGGGTTCCCCTCGCAAACTCTTAGATACAAGATGGTGCGCTATAATTAAGGCAGTTTAACCAATTTCAATTAATATCAAGCGATTCCAAAAAGTTTTAGAAGGCTTGATCAAAAACACTTAAAGTAAGGTGTCCACGGACATAACGTCCATTGACATAATATTAGTTTTTTTCGAAAATAATAAATTAATTTTAAAACTCAATTGAAAGTTTTTCTACAAGTAATTAACGAGATATTTTGAGCTAGACAGATTTCCTACAACAAAGAAAAGTAGTAATTTAATGTGTTGTCTGCAAAAGGCAATAATGAACGACCATTTCCAGGAACTTCTGGTGTAGAAAATGGAACTGAATGTTTGCAGTGCGTTATTTTCCATGAAAACTCTTCTCGCACTGTACAGTGTACAATGAAACTCTGTGTATAATATAATATAAATGCCCAACCTGCACACACGGAAACTCGGCGTTGACCTATATTTACAGTAATTATCGTTCCCTGTGCTCTGATCTGCGGAATTATCCTATCACAGTTAGCAATTTGCCCTGAGATACATGGAAATCTCTTATATAATTGCTTATAATCATGAGCTGAAATAAATTCACTTTTATGAGTTGTGTGGTAACGTTTGAGCTTTTATCTACTATGTTCCATGTATACAAAGATTAAAATATTCCGGTAACTCAACTAATAAGAGACAATAGACTGCCTCAAAAAACATCCGATGAACCAATTTTTGTTGTGCTTAATCGTTTGAACAAGGACACATTTAATATTGTGTTTAAAGTTATCATTCTTGGTTGCATTAGCTCTATATAGCCATTTAAATCAATGGCGGCGCTTGGCGTTGATTTATATTAAAGCCGATTACCCATTTTTTTGACTATCCAGTCTCAAGTATAATTTACAAATACTACGAAATCGAAAAACTCAATCCTTGGATAACAGCGACTAGTGAATGAATAAATACAAAGCTTTAGAGAAGAGACAAATTTTATAATTGAGTGTTTATACGATTGCGATATATTTATATAATTATATAAAAGTAAGCCAATAGCAGATAGTAATTACAAAAATTGGCTGAGAGAAATACATTTTCGTGTAAATAGGATTTATATATACATAAATGAGACACAAACTTTAAAATTAATTTTATGTACTTTATTTGTACTTTAAATTAAAAGAAGTGGCAGTAAATGTTAAAGATGTTTTTGTGAATTGGCGCGACTGTAAACTTTAAAGCCATAAATTAATTATTTCGTAAAAGTGAAATATTAAAAGATTATTACAAGAGATGATTCGTATTTATGATATACATTTAACACTATAAGCTGACAACTGAATGCTAGATGTCTGGTATTGTGGAGATTTACTTTCAAAATTATATTATATTTAAAAAAAGATATTAAAAATATTAGGACAATTAGGGATTCACAAAACAGCATTAAATGAGTACTTTTAATCATTAGCTATATCCCAATAGATATAGTTTCTTACATTTCTAATTTTTCCGAGCCTAACATATCTTTATCAAGTTCTAACACTAATTCTACCACTCTTAGCACTCTTTTTACCATATTAACTCTTATGACTGAGATGTTAAAAAACGGGTTTAAAAAAAATGGTAGATTTGATTGACCTTTTTTTTGAAGAAACTAACTAACTTTAATAAAATACTTAGTTTTTAAAAAAAAACAAAAAAATAATGACTTCTCCACCTAAAAACTTGTTAAACCTAATATTAGGCATGTATCTGTATGTACTGAACTTTGAGATCTATCCAGTATTTCCTCATTTGCTCTATGTTTTTTTTCGGTCCGCAATGAACCCTTTTTTTAAATCGGTCTTGTTGTCTAAAACATATTTTATCCTAAAATTGTAGAAATATTTCTTCCAGAATAGATCTTTCAGTTACGTATCCTAATTTTTGTCTCGAATATATGAAGTTTATTTTACCAATTCCTTAACCAATTATAGAAACAAATATACATATAGATAATTAAAACAAATATATTTGCCTTTGCAAAAACCGTTATAGTTCCAAACAAATATTTGCTTTTTATTAAAAAAAAGGATTTATTTATTAAACAACTCAATTTTTTATATAGAACCTTAAAAACACCAAATACAATTTAGTAATCAAAAATAGAAATTTATTTTAAAAAATCTATTATTGTTTTAATTTTTCTAATTAAGAGGTATAATTTGTCAATTTTTAAAGGACTTCTATAATTTTTTAGTTAAATAAAAGCTACAAAATAACTTTTACAAAAATATTTTTGAATAAATATGGTTATTGACGAAAAACAGAGCTTCATTTAGCTTAAAATTAATATGAGTTGCATAAAAAAAAACATTAAATTTCTAATAACAGGAATTTATGCAAACTTTTGTGCTCCTAAAAATGAATATAATTTCAAAAGATTAAACTGTCTTTTTTACGAAAAAGCAGTCTATATGGGTCAAGCAGCAAAGAAAAACAGGAATTATAAATTAATAATATTTTATAAATTAAAACCCGAAAAAAAAAATTCATCGACATCGCCTATAAAAAATCAAATATTGTTTTTTATACAAAATCAACTATTTCCCAAAAATTTAAAATAATTTTTTGTAATAATGTACAATTGCTGACTATCGTATAATGAAGGCTCTAAAAAAAACAGAACTTATCCACTTATTAATTCATTGCATACGTAGTGCAGGTAATAATGCTTCTGGAGCACAATGGGTCCGAACAGAGACCTGCGTGCAGATCGTCCAGACATAACCTGTCAGGACGATAGACTTCATTACTAATTTATTCTAATATTCCATCGCCTTCAATGCTCAGGTGGAAAGAAGGAAGATTTAGGAAGGACTCTAGAGTAGCATAAACCCATGTTTCCCAAAAGCTCTGCAGCAAGGCCAGAAAGCTTTTAGAGACTTATTGGTTTTATTCTCCAAAAGTTAGTTAAAAACGAGTTTACTATCCAAGATTACCTACAGATATTTGGTGTCAATTGGAGTTCTTCATTAAATAGTATAAGTTTTTACAAAGTTTATATCATCTGTGCTGTTTTAGGCGGATTAAGCGACAGTTGTTTTTTATGCACCATCTTTCTACATTAGATAGTGCTTGTTGAGGATCGCTATATCGTCGGCAAAGCCGATTGTATAGTAGCCTAGTAGTTCAAGTTATAAAGTAAACCATCAATTACTAGGCACTACATGATGGGTATCCCAGCCTTGATCATCTTTAGAAGTGCAGTGTAGTTGGCACGATAGGAACTACTTCGAAGAAGCATGTAGACCGATTGAGACATAGCGCGATGGCTTTTTAATTTTGAAATTTGTTGTTGTTGTTTTTGTTAAAAATTCGCGAAGCCAAAAATAACGCTTGCGCATGCTCTAAGCTTTTTTGGATAATATATTTATTTCAATAACCTTTAAAAAAACGTCTAAAATGTGCATAACAGTTTTGAGCTAAATCCCATCGCGCATTTTCCTATCGCGCTAGCTATACGGACCCAACTTTAGCTGGTAAACTGACCATTTTCGAAACAACAACAAATTATGCGATTTTGATGCATATTCATCATTTAATTGACCCTTATGCCGTCATTTAGACCACTTTGTCATTATTTAAATGGCCTAAATGACCAAGTGGTCATTAGTGTTCACACTAAATAACAAAAGTGGACAGTAATTGAGGTGGTCATTGGCTATACATCTGGCTAAGTCATGCTGTCATTAGATTTGACTGTTCATATACTAGATGCTCTTTTTCGGTAAGTTTAAGAGCAATAAGTGTGATATATATTTTTTATTTTGGCTACTTTTTTCTGTGACAATATTAATTTATTTAAAAAAAAAATTTGCCACACTTTATGGTTAGCATTTTAATCAACAAAACTGGTTTCTTTAAACAGTCTAGGATCATTGAGTTTAGAATCAATCATATCCTGAATATTAATTTCCACTATATAAACATTACTTAAGGCTATACTTAATAGCCCTTTCACTTAACCAATTTTGAATGTCGTGGAATACCTATATCAATATCGTGGAATATATTTTTAATATCGACGAATACATTTTCAATGTCAAATAATTGTTTTTGTTTTAGATCATTTTGTAATTGTACTGGCATAATTGTCGTTATTTAAAGTTTGAAAGCTGCATTATCAAATTGATGACTATAAGAGTGCCTAAGCAACTTAAACTCTCAATATTGAAGCTTTCAATTAATTTCTTGTAAAAAAAGTGTCCAACATGTTTGCAATACGATTTCAATGACCATGTAATTTTAAAGATTTTAGCGTGAAAATGCTGTCATTTCTAAGATAATTAGATAGATATTATTCAGGATAGATATTATTCAGGACTGCCTAGAAGACAAATCGGTATGCAGGCCTCGAAAGTTGGGCCCATTAAGGCTTTTCCCAGTGATAATGTCAATATAATTGAAACAAATATCACTTTTTATAAACCAAATGGAATGCAAGAGACGATGGTTTCCCTTGATAGAAAAGTTTTTAGCCGAAAAGAGAAAAGAGACGGACATAGGTAATGTTCAGCTGTTTCCTCCGTCAATTCACATCCTCTGCTGAGGTTTGAGTCCACTGCTCGGATTGTGAATATGTGTTTGTTAAAACAATGATCGGTGAGCACATTTACAATGGTTGGAGCTAATTTTGGTTCATGTCTCTAAATTTTCTGGCGTCTCTTGCGTTTGGTTAGTTGAAGAAAGTTTTAGCTTGCCTACACGTAAGAAGAGACTTCCATTGTGAAGAATGCATTTCTTGAATGCGGTTAATTATTTCAATGTGTTATTTCAGTGCCGGTTCGGCACCTGTAAAGGCTGGTAGCACTATTATCGGCTTGCTCCCTTTCACCTGGTTCATTTTGATTTGTCAAAGTCGGTTACCCGGTTAAGTTTGCCGAGTGACCATACCATTCCTCCCCTGTGTGACTTCGCCATCCGTTTTATCGGTATTGGCTAAACAACTCACTCCATTTCCTGGAGCCGTTTTAGCCTCCACATGTTGCCCTGCTTTGGCCTCGACTCCAGACATACCCTCTTATTGGGTGGGCTCGCCGTGCGCCATTTTATTGGTACCGGTACCCCGACCATCACCGAAAATTTTTCCTGGTAAACCAGTTCCAACCAAAGGTCGTCTCCTTCTTCTGTCCCACGGAGCCTATTTAAGGGATCAACGGTCCCGGTATTACCTATTGTGTCCTTGTTCGTCTCTGCTCCGGCAGTGCCACCTGCACTTCCCAGTTGCCTGGGTGCAGCCTGGATACCACCCTCTACACTACATTCTAGTGTCTGCAGCCAAGTTTGGGTCAGCAGTTCGTGTACTTTGTCATGCGCTTTGTCCGTCATTGTTTATAGTAGTCGTTTTTTGTGGTTGAGTTTTTTTTTGTTATGTAAACTTTTCATTTGAGTCCCCCGAGTACCTAGGGATAAGAGGTATGCCATGCCAGAGCCCCGCGTTACCACGGTAAGGCAAATATAGCTATTGTGGATTTGGCCAGGTGTCCAGCAGGATCTTTCGCTAGAGACTGTTTTTTATAGAGACTGTAACAGAACAACTTCGACAGGAGGAGCTTCGCAAACAAAATTACACGCCAGCCGGCTTTTTAAGGCTGGCACTAATTCCGCATTTCATTTGACTTGCTAAAACAGCAGCGGGTCGGTAAGATGCCTCTCCAGGGTTTGTTCCTAAGACAAGGACATACAAAACGCGTACTTTACATAAAAATACGGAACACTAAAACATGAGTTGGTCTCACGCCGGACCAAGACCCGGACATCGCATGCGTCCCCAAGGCCCTTTTATCCAGTAAGGAACCACCCGAAAGCAAACCATTTGGTCTATCGTTCTTGTGGCAACTCAGTGGAACGATTATGCGACCGTTTGCTGTGACTGCTCAAAAATGTCCCCCTTGGCCTCTGCTAAACGCTTCTATATGTAGAAGTTTGAGCAGAAACGGAAAAAAAGTTACAAGACCAACAGTCTGTCCAGTTTTTCTGGTAAAAACAAGAACATAATACATAGGCACGATATCGCAACACCGTAAATTAGGTCTGCGAAAGAAAAGGTCCACTACGCCAGTTCCCAAAAAAATCACCTAAACGACACCTAAAGCAGTCCAATCTGTCATGGGTGACCCTGACAGCATTCAAAAGAATAAACTGACAGCATAGCACTCTAGGATCATTTATTATTGTACTTAAGCCTCCTCACTGACGTCTAAGTAGAGTATTTTTGAGAAGGATTAGGTCATTTTTAAGGTCCAATGTCGACAATTTGGGCATTACCAAAATCGGATGTCGACTGTTTACAATATAATGGACAAAAATTCCACAAAATGACCACAAAATGACCAAGTGTTAGATTAAAATAAACCTAAAAAAAAACATTAGTTCAAAGTCAATAAATTTGCAATTCGATATATATATTTAAAATGTTATTGCTTCTGAATTGAAAAATCGCCGCCGTGTATATGACGCTGATTTGTGTATGTGTTAGTGTTACCGCATCCATCTGGTCGGCCGTGTGCATAAGGTAAATAATACATACGCTCCTCGAGCTGCCTCGACACACACACCTCAAACCTCACCTCTCGCGTTGTACATACAAAGAGCGAGTCGCTGTCAAATAAATAATATTGTATTGTAACGCAAACCTGGATGTCCACTTCAATAAAACTACGAATATTTAGAGTACACACACCGAAGTAGGTCACGAGCCGACAGAGCGCACTCAAATTTACACATAGCAAGTATGCATACATGCCTAATGCATACGTATACGTAATATATACGTAATATACGTAATATACGTAATATACGTAATTTTAGTTGCACGTTGCACTTCCATTAAAGTATTAACGGAGAATTATTTTATTTATGTTTTTTCACATTCTGCATTAACGCATACATACAAATCATTATGTCAAAATCCTCTGAATCTCATTTTCATTTTAGGGGTTACGATTTTGCTCTCGCTGACAGTGTTTCTGAACATGGTGGCCGAAACGATGCCCGCCACCTCAGACGCGGTTCCGCTGTTGGGTAAGTGTACAATTGTGTTAGTGTGTGTGTGTGTTTTCCGATTTTTCATATTTCAGGACGGCCGCATTATGCTAAGTTTACCTTTTCAATTCTGACATAATTGATTTTCATATACATATACTAATACAACCCCTATACTGACTACCCCATTTTGTTCCACAGGCACGTATTTCAACAGCATCATGTTCATGGTTGCCTCTTCGGTTGTATCAACGATTTTAATTTTAAATTACCACCATCGAAACTCAGACACTCACGGCATGTCTGACTGGGTAAGTACATTTTTAGCAAAATCCCCCAAAAAAAAATCAATAGCCCGTATATTTAACCCCGCATGCCACGACACACCAACCCATTTATACGAGTACAGTACATATATGGGTTTTGGTATATTGCAGTGTCTGCAGCATACAGGCCAGACAGTGGCACACACACACACACACATAAAGTCCAAACCATATAGTGTACATTATTCAGAGATAGTGAACAATATATATATTATGTACATAACTAAAGTATTTATACATGAAATAGTAGATACATATAGTACATTATAGTACATGATTGGCAGTCTACAAATGTGATGCCAATCGACCTACATAAATACATTTTTGAAACCTAATTTGAAACTATAATACGTATGACAATTATACATATATACACAGATGCATTCAAATGTATTATATGTATACTATAAAATATATACATAAAGTATTATTTACAAAAGCAGTCAAACCAAAATAAGGATCAGCGGTTTGATGTGTTCTGTGTACTCTGGAGATATATCGATACCTACTATATATACATAATGTGTTTATACACATAAACACCGAAGATACATACATTATACATGTATGTTTTATTCAGGTTATCTCGAGAAAAGTCATGGAAAACGACGAAACACTGACTATGATGCGCGCGTTTGTGTGTGTATTGGAATAAAAGATGGCTCGAGTTTTTGCTGGCTCGAGCTGATCGCTCTCGCAGAGTGAACTTCTATAGTTTTTTATTTAGTAGATAATTGTAAATAAAACGAATAGTTGGGCTTAATGCGCTGATTAATGAGCTAAAAAGTCTGTAAATTTAGACTGAATACATATATCCATTTATAATGTTGAAAATAATAAACGTGGCACCAACGCATATCAAAGTGTAAACTTGACTGTATGTTGTCAGCTGTATCTTTGATCAGCTGTGATTGCACAAGACAACCTATGTTGCTTTTTGATGTCACACTCGAACTAGACAGACGTGTTTTTTATTTCTTGTTCGTAATTCCTAAAACCGAATCGCTTTTAATCCTACATAATCCCAACAGGTTATGGGCCCAGGATCGGTAATCGGGATTTAATATAATTATAATATTTTGTTAGTTATATATTGTGCGTGTGTGAAACGAGATCAATTTGCAGATCATTAAAATGTTGAAGTCAAGTGATTCGATGACAAACATTCCTAAATTACGCGGCGCCGAGAATTATCACACATGGTCGTTTGCCATGGAAAATGTGTTGGCATACAGTGGTCTTAGTGGGTGTACGGCAACACCAGTGACGGAAAACGATGCGGAAAAATTGGCGAAAGCAAAATCGCGTATAATTCTCAGCTTGGACGAATCATTGTTTGTGCACATACGAAGTGAGGTTACGGCGTCCGATGTATGGAATAAATTGAAGATCATATTTGATGATCGTGGCCTAACTCGCAGAATAGGTCTACTGCGACGTTTGATTAACATCAGACTGGATGACTCTTCATCGATGACGGACTACATCAGCCAAATCACCGAAACTGCCGGAAAACTATGTGGAATTGGTTTTAACATTTCGGATGAGTGGATGGGCGCGATCATGCTCGCAGGTTTGAGTGATGAATACAAACCGCTCATCATGGGGCTGGAAAGTAGCATAGGTGAAAAGGCAATCACCGGTGATATGGTGAAGATGAAGCTAATTGATATGGATGGCGGACGAACGGGTTCAAGTGCATTTTATGGAGGATTTAATAAGTCGCACGGTGGCGGTGGAAAGCCGGTTGATACTGTGAAATCTCATGCAAAAAAGAAACAGTTCTCCATCACGTGCTTCAATTGTGGGAAAAAGGGCCACAAGAGTTCATTTTGCAAATCACCGAAAACCGCAAAGATGGCAGCCGGAAGGACATCAGACTTCAACAATGATACAGCATTCATAGCTATGTCAGCAATAGGAAATTCAGCGTATTGGTACGTTGATAGTGGTGCGTCATGCCATATGACTCACGACCGGAATTTGTTGCGTGACTTCAAGCCAGAAGTAAACAATGGCGACATAACTGTGGCAAACAACGAAAAGATGAAAGTGTGTGGATCAGGTACAGCTACGATAATGGTCAACAATAAACCTATCCAGGTTTACAACGTGCTTCATGTTCCAGAGTTATCAGCTAATTTATTGTCGGTTTCACGTATGGTGAAATCTGGCAACAGTGTGATTTTTGATCAAAACGGCTGTTCAGTGAAGAACGGCGCAGATCGAGTGGTTACACAAGTACAGCCACACAACGGTACATATCGCATCGATGGAGAAGCACTCACGCAAACGTGCAATTTGGCCAGCAGTGAAGATGCGATGACATGGCATCGTCGTCTCGGTCATCTCAACTATAATGATATGGTGAAATTGTGTAGTGTGGTTGATGGTATGTCATTTGCCCATGAGAAGGATTTAATTAAAAAGTGTGTTAATTGCTTAATTGGTAAACAAAGCCGTTCTTCCTTCAAACACAATGAGGTGAAAATTAAAACGGCGAGTGTTTTGGAAATCGTACATACAGATCTATGTGGACCAATGGAGAATGCATCAATCGGCGGTGCAAGATATTTCGTGACATTTATCGACGATTTCACTAGAAAAGTGTTTGTGTATTTTTTAAAGGCAAAAAGTGAAGTGATAAATATATTCAAAACATTTAAAAAGATGGTGGAAACACAAACGGGACATCGATTAAAGGTTTTGCGTTCAGACAACGGAACAGAGTTTTGCAACAATGACTTCGATACATTTTGCCAAAATTCCGGGATCATTCATCAAACGACATGCACATACACTCCACAACAAAACGGTGTGGCAGAACGAATGAATCGTTCACTGATTGAACGTGCGCGTTGCATGTTGGCAGACGCTGATTTGGATAAACGTTTTTGGGCAGAGGCTATCAACACTGCATCCTTTGTACTAAATCGATCGATGAATCGATCAGCGGATGGTGTTCCAGAATCAATTTGGAGCGGGAAGCGACTGAATTTAAAATCATTGCAGATTTTTGGAAATGCTGTGATGGTTCACGTTCCAAAGGAAAAACGACAGAAGCTGGATGCCAAATCAAACAAAATGTTGTTCATGGGATACGCGGACACACAAAAAGGTTTTCGCTGTTATGACCCAAAAGAGCATCGAGTCATAGTTAGTCGAGATGTTGTATTCCTGAAGGAGAAACCGTCAAGGGTGAGTGATAGTGTCGACACTGAATTCAAAAATGATATTGTTTCAGTTGGGGCTGATGATGTGCAAGCGAAGGACGAAAATGATGCTAGCGGAGAGGAATCGGAATCGAATGGGTCAATTGTCCAATCACCTAACTCGTCTGTGGACTTAGATGAATCATTATATGACGATTGCGACAAAACATCAGACATGGATTATGTTCAGCCGAAGTCGAACCAGACCCTGTCAAATTCTCTTCCACGGAAATCGGAACGCACACCTAAGCCAGTGCAAAATCCTGACTTTGTCTATGTTGCGTTCAGCGCAGTTGACAATGCACTATCAGATCCACAAACGGTGGCGGAGGCAATGGGACGTCATGATCGGGCACAGTGGAAACAGGCGATGAGCGATGAGCTGAAGTCATTGAGAGACAACAATACTTGGACCCTAGTCGATTTACCGCAAGGAAGAAAGACTCTGAAAGTAAAATGGGTTTTCAAGGTCAAGTATGACAAGGTCGGATCGGTAATCAGACACAAAGCCAGGTTGGTTGCCAAAGGATGCGCGCAGCGACATGGGATTGATTACCACGAAACTTTCTCCCCTGTCGTGCGATACACATCAATCCGTATATTGATTGCTTTGGCTGCAAAAATGCGAATGGGCATTGATCAGATGGACGCGATCACGGCGTATTTGCAAGGCGATCTGGATGAAGAAATATTCATCGATCAACCGGACGGGTTTAGTGACGAAACTGGACGTGTATGCAAGTTAAATAAGGCGATGTACGGGTTGAAGCAAAGCGGCCGGCAGTGGAACAGGCGACTCGATGCTGTTCTTCAATCATTCGGACTATTGAAGTCAAAAGTTGATCCTTGCGTGTATTTCAATAAACACGCTGATCTCATTATAGCTATTTACGTCGACGACTTCTTAATATTTTGGAAAAACGAGCGAGTTCGTGATGAGTTGAAACGAGCATTGAGTGAGGTTTTCCATATGAAAGACATGGGAACTGCTCAACAGTGTGTTGGTCTTAACATTTCATTCACAAATGAAGGAATCGCCATTGACCAGAGTAAGTATGCAATGGAGATACTTGAAAAGTATCACATGACAGAGTGTAAGCCGTCGATCACACCAAGTGAGAGTGGAACCAATTTGTCGATCAAGATGATTGATGAAGAAGAGGTGACAGGATGTGTCCCATATCAGGCAGCGGTTGGAAGCCTTCTATATTTGGCGCAAGGATCCAGGCCAGATATAGCATTTGCAATAAATGATGTCAGTCGATTTAATGACCGACATGGAAGGAAACATTGGACCGCGGTCAAGCGGATCCTTAGGTACATTAAGCACACAATAAATCTTTGTCTTTTTTATCGTTATTCAGATGACGATGATCTCCATGGGTATTGCGATTCTGATTTTGCATCGGACGTAGACAAGCGACGTTCATGCACCGGGTTTGTGTTCAAACTGGCAGAAGGCGCCGTATCATGGGGCTCAAAACGTCAGCAGACCGTTGCTCTGTCGACAACGGAGGCTGAGTATATGGCCATGTCAATGGCTACACAGGAGGCCATATGGTTGAAACAGTTTATTAACCAGTTTGGAGTAAACTTACATCCGATTGTCATGCTATGCGACAACCAGAGTGCCATGGCGGTGGCAAAGGAAGATTCATTCAGAGCCCGCACCAAACACATTGATGTAAAACACCATCACATCCGTGATCAGATCAACAGCGGGGTCATCGCCATCGACTATGTGGCAACGAACGAAAACGTTGCAGATGCGCTAACCAAAGCCGTCCCGGGGCTGAAGCAAAAATACTGTTCCAGCGGCATGGGACTGAAATCGATCTAAATTAATTTGTAATGTAACGTATATGGCTGATGCCGAGAAGTTTATTTTGTATTATATTATATTTTCTATTTATTATATTTATTCTGAATTGTTAAAAATGTAAATAATGAAAAATTTGGGGTGTTGAAGATAATAAACGTGGCACCAACGCATTTCAAAGTGTAAACTTGACTGTATGACTTGACACCAACGGAAAAAAGTACCAATCTATAATTAAACACACATTGAATCCCACATTTAGTAAGGGTAGCTTCTTAGACTTCTTCATTATTCACAATAAAATTCAAATAGAACATCCAATAAATCACAAAAATACATACTTAAAAACACTTAATGTAGGAATATCAGACTACCAAGCTGTTGAGTTAGTAATTAGGCTTAAGGATTAAATTCTAGAGACTCTCAAATAACTAATCAAGAACCCACACTCTATTGGAACTTTTCAAATGTTAACTGGTTCAAATTTCTAAATCATGTTAAAAAAAAACTTAAAGGAGTTAGTAATCCAAAACGAAATTCGAAACAACAGTAACCTTACCTCGAGTGATATAGACTATGGCCTAAATATTAGAGTAACATCAATAATTAAAAACTATATGGATGCTAATATCATCAAAAAACAAAGAAACATCCCCACACACTTAGATTTGCCGAAATATGTCATACATTTAATAAAAGAAAAACACAAAATACAACGAAAACTACACACTCTCTTAAATCTCAGCTAACCTGTATTTCATGTATGGTGGAGAATGCAATAGAATATAATTCAAAAATGGCTTGGGCACAACAAATTAAAAATATTAAGAAAGATCAGAATATTTTTAAAAACATTAAACTAGTCTAAAGACAAAAAAACATTCCAATCTATACCTACACTACAAATTGAACACGTACTTCTAACACATAATACACCAATACCAGCAATAAACTCACTTATAAATCTTAATCCTCAACCGAAATACATCCAAATTTGCAATGAAAAAGATAAAGCTAACCTATTTGCACGCAATTACGAACAAGTGCACCTACAAAACCATAGCTAGGGCGACCATGATCTCATTAATTTAACCACAAACATATTTTACAAAAACACTTCACTCAAATTCGGAAGCACAAATGCTCCTACAACTCCCAACATCAGAACAACTTAGTTACATTATTAAAAACATCAAGAATAAAAAATCTTCTGGAAACGACGAAATTCCAAATATCGTCATTTGTTGTGCATTATCTTCAATAACTGTATAAATATTGCCCACTTTCCACATAAATGGAAGACTGGACTAATATTGCCTACAGCAACACAGAGCTACAGGCCGATTAGTTTACTCTCGTGCATTGGAAAGCTATTTGAAAAAATAGTTCTCCAATGGCACAGAAGAGAGATAGACAGACTAAATCTTATGCCAGATTTTCAATTTGGGTTCAGGGAATACCACTCTACAAATCACGCTCTTCTTAAGCTGAGCGAAGACGTTACGAGATCATTAATTAAAAAAAAACAACTATAGCCACATTTATCGATCTAGAGAAAGCTTTTGACAACGTTTGGATTAAAGGTCTATGTAAACTTCGCTTTAAATTCAATATAAACGAGCTCTTATGTGCACTTGTCTATAACTAGTTTGTGTTAATAGCACGAAATCAAATACTTTCACTGCCAATTCAGGTGTCCCACAGGGTGCTATTCTCTCACCGGACCTTTACACAGCATGTACACTAGACGTAACAAGCACATACAATAACACAACACTAATACAATATGCAGATGATACTGTAATATACAGCTCATCTACAGACCTAATGACAGAATCCTCTAATATTAATAAACATCTAAAACAAATTAGAAAATACTATCACACCTGGAAAATAAAAATAAATAATGACAAGTGTGAATACATAATTTATCGAAATCCATCCCCTTTTTGCGACAAAGGAATACTTAAAAGTAAAAGGGAAATTAAAATTAAAATACACAGACAAATAATATTAAATACCTCGGAATATACTTAAATAACCTCTAGAAAAACTCGAAACACTTAAAACACACAATTAAAAAAGAACATGGCTAAGTCTATGTTGTACCCCGTTTTTAATCTAAATAGTGGAGTAAATATTGATATAAAATTACTTATATACAAGCAATTAATTAGACCTCAAATTACGAAATTACATACGGCTTTCAAATATGGTTTAATATATCTGCTTCACAGATGGAAACACTACGTCAAATAGAACGTCGCTGCCTTCGCCAATGTCTAAACATAACTAGAACGCAAACAGATTATATATATAATATTAATAAATCAAACATAACCCGAATTGATTATTTTATGATGAACCAATATAAAAGATTCATTGATAATCTTCCACTCTTTAACAATCAACACATTCAAAATATTATAGAATTTTCTAAAAATAATAATTACTACTACGACAAATGCATT
>JAAAKO020059935.1:0-10340 GCA_010015015.2 Bolitophila cinerea | reverse complement strand
ATGAAAACAAAATGGATTTTGTACTAGTGGCGCCCTCTCATAGAAACGATACGAACTTTTCAGCCGACCTGTTATTTGTTTATATTTGATTTGCCTAGATTATAACGAACAAATATGTAAGTAAAATAACAAATTCTGTAATTTAAACACTCAAAATACACATTAAATACAGCGTTGGCTGTACGTCAGTTCTTGGTCTAAACGCTGAGTATTTTATTGGACATTCGACCAAAAACTAATTTTATATTATTGAACATGTTAGATTTATTAAAAATATTTTATCTCATTGTAAAATCATATACCTCATAATTTTCAGTATGTTAAACGTATAGATATAAACATAATTTATGTTTTCTATCAAAAAATTAATGATATAGTATTTTTATTATGTAGATACAAGCAATTAATTAAATTTGAGCGATGCGCCCATTCATTTGCACATAAACGATTTGTGGTGTTCATAATAGTTTCAAAGGCTTATCACTAAATTGTCAGTATATACGTATTGGATGAGAACGTAAATCAAAATCAACGAAAGATACGGTGATAATGATGATGAGGGGGTCCATTGTACTATAACCCATTTTTTAGAGATTCCAATTTGGTTAACATCACACTGGGCCTCTTTAACAAATAGCTTCGATATATCGTAGACTTTCCTTGAAGTCCAGTGTGAGAGTCTGACCGTTTTTCATCAGGTCTCTAATCCATGACTTTCTGAGTGAGATCGAGATTCCAACTTTGGGTTCCGGTCCTGTGAAAGATAATTCACTATCGGCCTTAGCCAGAATATCTGCTTGCTCATTTCCTGGAATCCCTGGACCCAAATCAAGCTTTTAGAGAACCGGCGTGTTAACTCCTGAAGCTTTTTGCAGTAGTCAATTACTAATCCACAAGTTAATCTGGGTGCACTTAACGCAGCAGACGAGGAATGCATACACTTTTGCCTGAAAGACCAAAGCGTATCACTATGCTTGGGAGCTGTCATTGTGTAAAGCAGCCCCTGACTTACCAGTTTTGTGAGATCCGTCGGTAAAGAACACACTTTTCATCAATTGGGGGGAATGCTCCAGTTCTCCATTCCTTCCTGGAGTTATCGGCAGATAATTGAAAACCATACTCCATAATAATTTCATCTCCCGTATCATAGTGAACGATGCTGTGCTTAAGCATACAGTCAATCCATCTAGTAGTCTGGCAGACGTAAAGAAATCGGAAGAGTTTTAAACGGATACAAAGGATACATTATTAAATGCACCCTCAATGTCAAGGAAAGTCCTACTTATCGTTCAACGATTTCCCTGCCTTCGTCACTAACATATGCAATGCAGATTCAACAGACTTTCTTGTTTGATAATCGTGCTAATTGCCGTGCAATGGGAATTCAGTCAAGACCTTGTCGCTGGTAAATCTGTCGATTATGCGCTCGAAAGACTTACGGAAGAAAGTGGTAGTACTGGTAGGTCTAAAAGACTTTGTAATTACATAAGACGTCTGGTTTTGGAATGAATGCGAAGCGAACATTCCTCCAGGATTCAAGCATGTAATCATAATCCAAACAACCCATACATATTTTACAGAAATTACTACAATACTTCCGACACATTTTACGGATTTTTTGTAGGTCATTCGACCACCACGGACACGGTGCCTGTTGTTTGATTGTTCTGAGATAGCTGGAGGCTGTAGAATCGCCGACATTGCTGACGATTTGGTGTTCGAGCTATCCCTAACGAGGTGGACAACTATTTATACCTATCACAAAAGGAGTTCCTCTAGTGATGCTAAAGTCCACTAATCTTCCGATAGCAGCGCTAGGAAGAAGTTTGGGGGAATCATATGACATGTTAACCAAAGAGAATTATTTTTTCTTTCTGTTTCCATGCAATATGAAGACAACCTCTATCGTGGCTGCATGCTAGGGGTTACAGGGAACTGGGCGCAAAAAACATATACCCCACTCTGCCTATGTATACTTATTTTATGTATTAGACATTATTATGTATTAAACATCCTTTATAATTTTATAATTATAAGGATAAAACGCAAATAAATTCACAAAAAAAACTATATATAACTAGATACTCATCCCGTCTTCAGACGTATATATATATATATATGTTTACTTATACACAATAAACGTATCCAAGAAAACATTGAAATCACGTTTGCGTATCCTTCTATATAAATGTCTATATTTATAGTTCAATAATTATACAAAATTATCCTTAAGCCTAATTTGCATAATCAAAAACATCAGCGACATTTGTATTGTACTTTACCATTACTGTCGTGACAGGGTCTCTGCCGTAGTGGACCTTTACCAACCCTGGACTTGCTATATAAGGTATTCCAAAACAGCCGTGTTGATATAGTGGACACCACCCTTGTACTCGAGCAACCGACATAATAGCCTAGAGTGATAGCGCTTCGGACTTGTACACGGTAGATGTTTATGGCTCACCAAAAAATGAGCTCACCGAAAAAAATACATGCTCCAAAAACATAAATGACCAACCAGGAAATAAAATGTGCAGAAACACATTTTTTTTTGGAACAATTTCCATTATTTGGTAGCAATATTGAATTTTAAAGCATAGTAACATACTAAGTTCACGGGAAAAAAATAAAACATTTAGCTTGCTAAAAAAAACGAAAAATGAGGTCCCAAAAACATGTTTTTAAATTGTATTATTCAGTACTGAGTTCACACAGACGTTGACGTCACTGTGTTTTTTGTCCCGCATATTCCGCTTTTATCAAAACATCACCATAATAGGCTGCTGCGTCACGTAGAGAAACTATTTTAAACACAGACAGCATAGGATTAAGTCATTATTTACACCTCAATCAAATACACACAAAGCATGGCAGCCAAAAATCGGCCCAGCAACCTATATATTTCACGCGGAGCTAAGAAAAATTAAATGACACTCAAAAATTGTGTTGTTTATATCTGTCGCAATACACATTGGGTCAAGCTAATAAAAATAATAAAAATATTTACCTCAAGCGACATTGTTTTTTGCTTTCATATAAAAACCCGTGTCAGTCCTGAGTTTACGAAAACATAGTACTAAGCTTAAATAAGTACATTCCAATTGCTATAAATAGCCTTATGAATTGGGAATGTGTTCCGTTCCATTGCTGTCTCAATTATATAAACGCTCCTAAAATAGAATACGTATAGATGGAGTTGATAATACCATTTTCCTAACAAATTATAGCAGGAAAAATCTTTCTAAATAGCAATAAAGGTAAAAATACCACCTAATTAGTGATTTTCAATTTCGAAAAAGGAAAAACATACCTTGAAATTACTTCTTTGTTGAACATGAAAAAAAGTACCATTGGCGATATTGTAAGGAGGTATAAAAACAAAGATCGTATTGACTCAATACCTCAAAAGGTCGAAACTCCGTTCTGATCATGATAAACGGATGATTATGCGCAGAGTTAAAGAAAATCCGATCTTAAAAACTGAGCTTGAGGTGTTTAATGGAAAAGTCGTCCATGCAGAGACTGTACGAAGAGCTATTCGAGATTGTGGCTATAATGGACGAATAGCCTTTATAATTGTCCAAAATTTGTAGATACGCTACCACAGTCCCCTGCTCTAAATGTGATAGAAAATCTTTGGGATGAATTGGACACAAGGATCAGAAAACACAAAATTTCTAATAAAACTGTTTTGAAGAACAATTTAAAAGCAGAATAGAGCAAAATTGGAAGAAAATATACAAATAAACTTTTTAGATCGATGCAGAAACGTCTAAAATTAATAGTAGAAAGTAATGGTAATCCTACTAAAACTAAATATTAGGCTTATTTAAATTGAATAGTGTAACACAATAAATAAAAATTGTCTGAATTTTAAAATGGGGTGGTTTTCTTTAAAGAGTTTTGATTAATGTTCTATTATTTTGATTTACCATTTGTTTAAGTTATTCTCCCAGATATTCATCTTTAAAACGTAGTTATAAGAAAAACTATTTTTTTTATAAACATTGATTTAATGGTACTTTAGTTAATTTTTGGTGTGTGTCCGAATATTAAAGTGACTAACTGTATGTTTTCAAATCCAACTGAACGTAATTGTTTAACAAAAGGCGTTTACGCAAATACGTTGCAATTTTATGTCACTGGTATGACCATTTATGCTCCATCAAAAAACCCACATGCTTTGACTAAAATGTAACATTAACGTAATATTGAATTTGGATTATTAAAATGTAGCCAAGTTATGGTGTTGTATGTAACTTACAGCCCATATTGGTGGCGCTAGAAGATTGTTTTATTATTTTTACACCGTTATGCGTTATGTATATACTTCTCATCTTTTTTTACTTCTCTTATAAATTTGTTAAAATAAACAACAATTGTATTGTTAAAAAAACATTTACCCGTTTTATTTAAAATTTCACTGGAATCACCTATATCAACAGTTTCACACATAAATATAAACGAATCCGTACAATATTTACGATGTAAAACGGGTGCTTAAAGCTCATTATTAGAATGAACAAAAATTGGTAAAATCATATAATAATTTATAACTATCTAGTTTATAACCTATTATTGGAAAATATTGGTTTAACATCATATTGTTTAAATAGTACTATCTATATTTGCTTTATTATTACAACCTTTATCGTTAATATTATTTATGTATAAGTAGAGTTTGTGTCTGTATTTTAATTTAAAGTATTGAGTTCGATTTGTTCATAATTTGTTTGTCGTCTTTGTGGATGTTGCATAGCATACCGAAGTTTTTGCCAAAACCATGGATCACCCCATTTAACGTAAGTGTTCATTTGTATGTATACTTTAAAGTCATTGTCGAGGGTGTCAATGTCTATTTCACCCAAAATTATAACAATAATGCGAATCCGACCTTCCGTCATTGATTGTTTATGGGCGGCCTGAAATTCCATTTGACTCCATTTTGATTTAATGAAATTGTTGGAAAGTACGATGATAGTACGACGAGATTCACTTACTGAGTTTATAATCTGTATCAATAAAGAAAAAAATAGGTTACACATTTTTTTTATTTTAGGAAATATACCTGTTGAGGAATTGCTTCGCCGACATTCCAGTCTCGCTCATGATAGCAAATTTTAAATTGTTCTTCCAATCCAGGCAGCAAATGATCGCTTACGAATTCTTCATCGCCGTGTGAATATGATATAAATCCATCATACTTTTTGTTATTATCTATTTCGTATTCCTTGTTAAACCAGAAATTTATATTATGAGCAAATAGCCATATTTTTATTTCAAGTTGATATTTATAGAATAAGGCAGCAATTATACCAATACAAATACCCAAAAAAGCAATTAAAATACTCAATGTAATTGTGACGGTATTACTTTCCGAGCATATAGCCAACTCGTGTAAATTATTAATATTTTGTCCATCCTTGCATTTTAGTTCTAGAAGGTTCGATACAGTACGACTCTTATTTTGGAAGTATTTTAAAATATCCTTAGAGTTGCAATCACAGATCAACGGATTCTTACTAAAGTCTATCTCTTTTAGATAAATCAACTCTTCGAGATAGGATGTGTCAATATTTTCAATTTGATTATTTCTCAATAGTAATTGTGTTATATTACGTGGTAGATTTTTTGAATTGATTTCAGATATTCGATTATTAGAAGCGTTAAGAATTATTACATACTTGTAACCTTCAGATGAAAGATTCATGCTAGGTAAGCTACTCAAATCGTTATTTTCAATATACAACTCAATATATTTAAAAGGTTTAAATGGAACCGGTAGATTTGGGATGACACTCAAATGTGAATTTGAACAATTTATAATCAAAGATTGTTCAAATGGTCGTTCTTGACAGAAACATTCTTTTGGACATAGTTTATGGTCATTCCTTGTTTCGTCAAGTGGACACACAATCTGTTTCGGCAATAAACTTCTAACCATCGTTCCGAGCATTTGTTCAGGACTAGCACATTGTAATGTTTCCACGTTAAATTTAATGATTGTTAGATTTTTAGTGAACCAAACTAAATTTAAAATCAAACAATCACAATGTAACGGATTATCGTTCAAAATGATTTCTGCTTTATTTTTCGAATTAGAAACCAGATAATCGATCGATATCTTCTTAATTTTATTATTTGTTAAATTAACTTTTATATCAGCAGATGAAAACAGAAAATCCTTAGTAATAAGGTTCGATATGTTATTGTTGCTCAGGTCTAGGTATTTTAGTTTTTTGTTGTAATTTGTTGGAATCGTATTGATTGAATTGTTGCTCAGATTTAGTTCTTCCAAGTTATCAAGAAGATAAAGTGGACCACTGGATTTAATCGTTGTATATGATAACTGGTTATTTTGTAACATTAATATGCGGATGTTTTCATTGTTTGTAAACGCGCTTGAATCAATTGTTTGTAGATTATTATCGTCCAAATATAGTTCTACAATTCCAATCAGTCCTCGAAATGCGTCTCTAAAATTACAAAAAAAAAATGATTACAAATCAGAGTATTAAATATAAATTTTAGATAATAATTATTTTATCAAAAAAATATTATAACTAATGTTTATTAAAATGTAACAAAATATTTTTGTACTTGGCATTTTAAAAAGAAATCAGTAAAAAAAGCTTAAAATGTAAAAATATATACTTAGTATACTTTAATAACTAATTTAAGTTATATCTGAATTGAAGTCTTGCAGTCATAAAAATGTCTCATTTTGCCACATTCAGCCGTATTCACGCTCAATATATTTTAGGTTTTAGACCTTTTTCGACATTCTAAAACACTATTTTCTCTTATAAAAACTAGTTTCATTAAAAAAAAATTATCATATGATCTTAACCTATAATTTTACGCAAAAATCAACAAATATTTAATTTTAGGAAACACATGAAACATTTTAGGAATGTTGGTTGTAGTTGTGGTGCATGTTTTATGTAGACGTTTAAATAGCCGTTTTATGGTAGATAATTAGGTATTCCCACCGAGTAACGTGGAGACGGGCAGCGTATAACCCTTTATAAAAAAATGAGAAAGAGTGAGTCAAAACACAATCTATCTGTCATTAGACGACCATAATTTGTATAGAAAAACGTATATCTCTCAAATTTCTTTTCCATCCTTTAAGGGATTTTAAGGCCGGTGTATACGATACTTCGATTAGGAGTAATACTTTGCCTTGAAGCAACTCATACATTTTACAAGACAAAAAAAAATATTTGTGTTCGCTAAAATTCTTTAAAGAACATCAACGCCATCTATACGTGTTCTCTTTTTGGTTGATTTTTGTATAATTATTTTAAGGCTCCCATGTCTTGTAGCACTAAAACGAATATAACCACTTCAGAATTCAGTTTTAAAATACATTTAAATATTTGTTAAATTCAGCTGAATACTAGAATAAATAGAATTTAATAAATTAATAATTTATAATAACATAGAGGGAATGAAACCCTGGACAATTAAACAATGATGTAAATGAAACCCATTACAAATATAAAATAATTTAAACGGGAATGAAAACCAGAATGATATAACAATAGTGATAGAGATATGGTCAGCAACTTGTTGAGAAGAGAGATAAGGGCACTAAATGTAGCTGTTATGTACACATAAATAAACCGCTCTCAGCTCTCATCGAGGTTTTATTTCTTTCGAGAGCTTTATTCTGATGAATAAAAATAAAACTTATTTTTGCATTACAAAATTGTTTTACGTGTTTCGTATTCTTCTATTAAAACTTTTATGTTATAATAAAATTTTCTCTGTTATTATAACATAGAGGTTTTGAGGTGCTGTTAAAATAAAAGGTTGTGAAAATTAACACGAAATTTTGAAATAAGAATATTTTTTGAGCTGTTACGCTCAATACTAATACTTATACTAAAAAAGCCAGACAGTAAAAACTAATCTGGTGCCATGAGAACAAGAGTCTCAAACATCTAATTTGGAAGTTTTTGTTGCTCATTTTGTCGCGGTGGAAGCTAGGTCGACCGGGGCTCTATCTCAGCGGATGTTAAAAGTTATCATCAAAATGATCATGCTACCATCTAAAGCTGGACCATCACTCTAAGACCACAATTTGGGGTACCCAGAGACTTCGTCATTTCGGGATTATTCGTATTGATAGGAGGTTTAAAGTAAAAATTAAAGCGATAAAATTGGATCCGCGGTAGACACTCCCTTTAATATATATGCATAGGTGTGGTACACCGATGGTTATTTCAAAGAGGGATTTTGTGGAGATGGAATTCAAAATTCTAACATCTTCTATATGGCCAGATAAAATAGCCGCTTTCTCATTCTAAGGGGATAAAGTTGAAGAGTAAATTTAATATTTTCAATCACAGTCCTATGGGTGCTTCTGAACCACCCTAACCTGACGGTGAGCAAATCGTGTTCCAAATTCATATTAGATCCCACTAGTCACGATCCACACATATTTCAATTGATGTGATTGCGGAGTTTGTAAAGAGGTCGGGATCACTCCAGTGGCCATCGTGCTGACGGTGAGCCTGTCATTTTGAGACGGTTTTTACAAAAATTATCAAATTATCGTAATTTTTAGACGTCACAGTTGCGTCGGAAATTATTCATATCGACAGTTTGCATCGTTATTATAAAAATATTGCCCGATTTCTTCACTTCGTCGAAAACACACCGAAAACATGTTTTCATGAAAACCAACTGAAAACAGTGATTTCGTAAAAACTTATTTTCGATTTGTTTTCAACTCCTCTTCATTTCTTCTTATTGGGGCCTATCCTGACAAACGTCAACGGGTCTTACGCAGTCTTACGTAATACTTTTGACAGTTCTTATTCTAAATGGAATCGAGAGAAATGTCAAAAGAAAGTATTACGTAAGATATCCGTTCCATACAATTTGTAATACATCGTAAGACGTGCTCGGTGGCACAACTTACACGCACACATGCATACAAATACATATAATATCTTGTTGTTGTCCGTTATTGTTTTCTCGTTATTTGGATTGTCTGAGCCCCACAATCACCAATCCCGTTACCATATATTACCTGAAGAATAAACACTCTAAACAACAATAGCTTCTCAAGCGCTAGAGCTTATTCAAAAATATCCTTTTACGATACTTGTATTACAGATATTACGTAAGAGAAAGTATTACGTGCTTTTACGTTTGTCAGGATAGGCTCCATTGTATATAACGAAATTTACAGAATATTTAAATTAACATTTAAAATATATAATATGGTGTACATGATTATTCCAAGTGATTTGCCCCTCGAATTAAGAGCAGATTATATAAAAAAACTTTTAGCGTACTCTGTGTATATAACCAGAATGTGCACGACTAGCGAAGCAAATGTTCCGTTTTTGATCCTGGGTAAATGAGTTATTACATGTAATCGGCGTCAAACATGAGATGCTAGATTGACTGATCAGAAAATGTAAAATCGGCGCAGGCTAATTTATAAAAAATGTAAGTAAATAAAATTAGCAATACTAATTTAATTATTTAATAAAGCAGTTATCTCTTTCTTATATGCAATTTAAAAAAAAATCCTTTGAGGAAATTCTAACAGCATTTGGAATTTCCTAAAAGAAAGTATTTAATTTTCTCTGATTAAGTCTTTTGCAGTCATTTTGAATAAGGCCTTATTAAAACTTTTTATTTAGGCCTGTATAAACTCAAACTTGGCTTTTAGCTGAATTAATCCTAATTAAAACCCGTATAAGCTCTTATTTAGGGGAGAGAAAAAAATAAAGCTTCGTATGGTTATTTTCAGCTTTTTACAGTCATAAATGATTTTTCTTATTATTTGGTAGACACATTTTTTTTGGTGAGTGTTAAATTTGTAGTATATATTATACATATATACAGAATAACAGTCCATCATTAAAAGACAATATAAAAAAATGGTAGATAAGGCGTAATGGACTAGGTCTATACTTCAATTATTACCCTACAAAATTGTAAACTCAGTGAGTGAGTTTTGTATACACACTGCATATGTGACGTCACGTATGTTTGACGTATAAAAAAACTCACTCCCTGATTTTAAAAATTAGTAGAATATGGGGCCTGGTATGGGTATGACATTTGTTTATGTTATTCTTGGTCTACTTTAACGTTCTTTTTGAATAAAATCCGAGGAAATATGTAAATGTTGCCTAGAATCTATCTAGTACATATAACCAGAGTATAAAATTATCTGCCGCAGAAAAGTTTTTTTCCATATCTAGTGTTAAAATAATTATGATTTCTCTTTATCGGTTCATAATAAACAGAGTATCCTTTTCTTTGCATACGCTCTGAAAGATAAATCGATATGCATAATTTTCTTTTCAATA
>JAAAKO020059924.1:0-10340 GCA_010015015.2 Bolitophila cinerea | reverse complement strand
AAGTTATTCGTAAAATCAATATGTTATATATTCTGGTTGGTGATTTTATGTGTTTAGTTTATACAATATATATATATATATACTCAAATAATAAATATATTATTTATTGACTTTTAGTGTTCTATGCTCTAAGGTCTACGGGATATGAGTAATACATTCGAGTATAATATTTTTGCACCATAAATCAAACTGAGTAAGTAATTTAAAAAATAGTTGTTTTGAGTTTTATTATAATTTTTTTTAGATATATTAAAATAATCAAAAAAAAAAAAAAAAAACGATTCTTTAGTAGTTTTTATTGCTCTTGAAAAAAAACGTTTAAAATATATCTGAAATTTTATATTGATTCAGCGCAAGATATACAAATTCTTTTTACCAATAAAATATTTTAACCAAGAAAAAAATATTGTGACTAAATTATACCCATAAAAGTAATTGTCACCAAATATATATTTTCTACGTGAATTTTTGCGTGTTTTTTTTTTATTTTGATAACATTTTTGTATAGATTTTTTTATTTGTGACATTTTTTATTTATTTTGGGCACAAAATTAGTTTTGTTTGATCATGTTTTTTTGTTGGTGAAATTTCAATTTTGGGTACACTGTATTTTTAGCCAAAAAAAATACACTGACTGCGGTCTCAAGAAACAAAGTTAGAAATTGTGCCTAATCAAATAAACTATAACAACAATTCCAATCACGAAAATAACAATTAATATAAAACAATCTAAAATGTTTTATCTCAAATATCTATGTATCGAACAAGAACTTTCAAAGATCAAGAAAACCTTTTTTATATATATTATAATATATTTTTAAGAGGGAAACTGCAAGAAACAAAGAAAGAGATATAATATATTTACATATATATAAATATTTTTTTTTTAAATATTCAGTTTTATGCTCTATATAAAGTGAGTTTCAGCAATTGATATTTTGTTATTGGATTTATTTAAAGATTCATTATCATCATTTGAAATTTTTGAAGTGGTTGTGAAGTTGTTGTTTCATTTTGTTTTATTTTTACAGAAATACCTACAAATCTCATAAAACTAGTATCACTTAAGTATATCACTTATCACTTAGTATCGCCTAATTTAATTTTATATTTTCTTTTAAATTGTAGTTATCGATTACATAGGTATTGATACAGTCTAGGCCACATCAAATATAAAACAAAATAATTGTATGTAAATGTTTACATTGTATAATGTATATGTATTTGTTTTGTAAGTATAATATAAATATATATATAGATATACATATATATATATATAAATATATAAATATACAAATATATATAATGGTTATTTGCTTATCAATTTCATTCAATTTCATTGGAAGCATGACGATGCTTTTTGTATTGATAGTATATACAAATACTATCTATATATATACTATATATACTACATCTTATGTATACGTCATGCGAATATTTAATTGACGTCAAGAGAGTTACTTTTTATATAAATATATTGTGTAATTGGATACACATTAACAATAAATACCTGAGACACATTTATTTAATTATTCGGAGGAAAATATTCAATAATATCCGATAAAAATTTGCAGGTAAATATTTTTTACTAGTAAAAAAAGAAACTTTTACTGTTAAATTACAGGCACATTTTAATGTTGAATAAAAGACAGATTTACTAGTAAATCAAAGGCTAATTCACTAATTAATATTAGGTACTTTTATTAGTAAATCTAATAATTAATTGTAAATCAGAGTAACAAATTTACTAGTATAATAGTATCTCAGTAGAACATTTAATTTGGAATACATTTTTATCTATGTAAACAGTTTGTGATCTTAATTAGTTTTCTGTTTTAATTTGAATTGGCACCTGAAATATATCATTTTTTATATATTTAAAAATTGTTCAATTTAACATATCGTTTCATTAAATTCTTATTTTGGTATCTACATATT
This sequence comes from Bolitophila cinerea, assembly GCA_010015015.2. Classification (NCBI taxonomy): domain Eukaryota; kingdom Metazoa; phylum Arthropoda; class Insecta; order Diptera; family Mycetophilidae; genus Bolitophila; species Bolitophila cinerea. The sequence continues at coordinate 8,402 of JAAAKO020059924.1, read as the reverse complement.
ATAAATTTTAAAAGAAAAAACATTTTTAAATCCAAAATTTCTTGTTTTTTAAACATACTAAATAAATGTTGGTCCTTCAGCCAGTTCTTCCAATAGTTTATTGTTTTTCGTATTTAGTGCCTGTTTTTTGACATACATATTTTCTACGAATAGTTTTAAACCATGTTTACTATATATACACAATAAATATAGTTGTGTCCGCAGTATACGCATATATATATATACTTTCGATTACCATAATGATATATGTTTAACGAGCTCGAGGCGCTATGAAACTCTTATTCAAAACAAACCATTTTTGTTTATCATTTGCGCACAAGCTCGCTGCGTACAAATATACTCGTACGTACGATCAATTTAACTTGGGATTTCCCAAAACTCAAACCAGATTTTTTATGTGTATTTTATAAACATCTATATATGAATATATATACAATTTCACACGTGATCATTACATACTCGATACTCCACACATAAATACATAAATTATGCTTAAAGAAAATAAAAAATATAAATATAGCAAAATGCAGAATCGTAAAGATAATACGAAGCCTATAACAAGTAAAATCTTGCACAACACCATTTCGCATTACATTCAGAATTTATTCCATTGCATTCGATTCACACAATTGCGCGAATGAGTCATACGCGTACTCGCACTTACAATGTTCCCGATAAACGATAAATGCGCGTGCGAATGGCTACCACAGCGCGATTATCCAGCGTGCATGGCGTGAACTATAATTAAACTAACATGCAAACAACGCAGCACATTGTTTTAAAGGTTTTTCATCTTTTTTTTTAAAAAAGTGTATATGCGCAGTGATCTTGAATAATGCTTATAAATATACAGAAACATATACATATAGTAGCATTAAAACTGTACGGCCTAGATTTTTATTTTGTTTTGTGCGGTATTTAAATAATTCATATTTGTCAAAAAAATATTGTTTGTATATATGTAAATACAATATTTGCATTTTTAATTTTTTCGCGTTAGTATGTGTTTCTTTGTGTCTATATAAATATTAAATAGATTATTGCCTTAGTCAAACAAATAAATTATACACTATGTTTCTAGCATTTGCAAAAAGTCAGTCAATAATTCAATTTCTCAAATTGACCAGCCGAGATGTGTCGTGCGGGGTCTGGTAGAGGCACATTTTTTTATTAAAATGTTGGTTTATTGGTTTTAAATCAGTATTTATTATGGTTAAATTGTTTAAGGATAAAATGACTTTAGTGACACAAATCAAATTGCGTAGGATGAAATTGAAAATATCACTCAAATACAATTATTTATTATATTATATTGTTATATTTTTATTTTTTGGTTAGTTGTATGTTTTTTGCTTGTTTAAATTTTTAATTTGTAATGCTTGTTTTTGCATGTTGTTTGCTTATTTTAATGTTATATTTTCTATGTTTTTTGATTTTAATTTTTTTAGGTTGTTACATAGCCATCAAAACCGTTTGCATAATTTTACAAAAACAAAAAATTTAAGTATTTTTTTTGGTTCAGAATTTTAAAAAACAACTATTACAATTTCCAATTTGTTTGTTTTATTTTAATAATTTAATATAATATACATCATTTTGTATGATTTTCATCTATTTATTAGATGAAAATTACGACCGAACTAAGATACCATTGACAAATTTATTAACATTAATGCGTAGATACCAATGGTTTAAACTTATTTTAGGCACTTTAAAGTGTTTTGTTTTTAAAACATTAAAAAAAACTATCAAGAATAAACAGGTATTTAGTTATTTTTTGCTTGGCATCTACTATTTTGATGTTATTATCCTATTTTTTTTTTAAATTAATCGAACTAGCAATGTCACTTATTGTCAATTTAGCTTCAAATAAAGAAAACTTTGTTTTTACATTTCAGAAGGACAATTTTTGGAATGGTTACAAATTGAATTTGTATAAAAAAAAACTATATGATCCTTAAAAAAAGACTAAATTTCAAAATATTACATGGAATGGGCCTCACACATACACATAGCGGATAGTGTTATATCGTGTATGTCTTTGGCCCATCCTTTATCAAAACTTTATTCTATTTCTATATTATCATTGTTTTTCTATTATATTATAGTATTAGAATTTCAGCCGATTGTCTCAGACAAGTAAAACAAAACTTTTGCAAACGAAGGAAAAAAAATTGATTACGAATAATTTAATAATGGAGAAAACACCTTCCATCAGGCCAAGAAGTGGCTGGACAAATGTTACCTCATTTTAGCATCATCGATTACCACCTTGAAACACTGGTTTGCGGACTTCACACATGGCCGTTCAAGCACTCCGGAAATGAGAATTGCTCCTAACGCAAATTCGATGATTTGTTTACTTCTTAGTCCACCACCATCCATATTCTCCAGATCTGGCTTTCACCGACTACTATTTGAAACAAAACTTCAAAATATTCTCCCAGGAAAATAAATTCACGTCAAATGCTGAGGTGAATACGAAAGAATTATTTTGCAGACCTCGACAAATAGGAACTGTACCGTAAATTAAAAACTTGTTTACGGAAAAAATGAAATGCCGTATCCAATTACATATAAAATTAAAATTATAATTGCAAAGAAGCATATTGTGCAATAGTTTTTAAAATTTGTTTTTCTGTTGTTTTATACAATTATTTTGAGTATTTTTTGCACCATTTTTGATTTATTATGCTGCGACTTTTTTCGACCTAATTTAAATTATTTTATTTTGACTAGCGCAAATTTGTGTTAGTTTGAGTGTTTATGTGTTTATATTTTTCCATTGACTAATAAAGATTTTAAGTACAAAATTCAAATGCCAAAAATCAATTTATTAAAACGTTTAATTGTTGTTAGTGCTTTTGACCTGTGACTTAGAGTCGTTAACTACAAATTAAAATTCAAATTTGATTGGAATATTTATGAGTTTCTCGTCTTTCTAATCTTTCTATTTGCAACACAAAATCGTTGTTTCCATTTAAAATTGAATTTAAATATTTATAATTTTAATTTGGATGTGTACTCTTGTATAGTAATCATTCTATACAATATACATATATTTATACAAAAAAACAATGTCTTTTTTATAATAATTATTATCGCAATTGCTTTTAAGAACTAGTCTCACCTCTACGACACACAGTGCCCCTATATTATATATGTAGCCACTTTAATTAGCATTCATTATAAATATAATATGTATTTTCTTAGGATCTACCTCGGCTTCAATTCTAACGAGCACTTGTAGAATATAACTAATACTTTATAATATACGTATTCACATTTATTATAAATCTCAAAGTGTTATTGAATACTAATTAATGCAACAATTATTTAAAAAATCTACGATTCACTATATAAAGCTACTGCAGTTTGAGATGCAAGGCATTAGTTTTGTGTGAGGCAAGCTTGGATTACATATCTACATAGAAACGCAGCAGAACAATACAATACCGGTGAGAAAATCGTGAAAATTTCTAAACAGTGTATTTGTACAGAATTTTAAGAAAATTTACATAGAATAAGAGAAACATAAATATTACAAAATACCGCAACAAACAAAAAAAAAACGCGCAGCTTGAAATAAAACTTAAATGCGCGCGCTACTAAAATAATTTTTGATTGTGTGCATATTTTTTTTTGGTGCGCCATCACTCATTTGCCTCGGTTCTTTTTGTGTGTTTGTGTGTGTGTGTGCGCGCTCGTTATGTTCGTGTTGAGTGTATTGCGGTACGACGGACGCGACGGCCGGCGGGTGCGGTGACCAAACAAAAGTTTGGTGCTTTGCCGTGCCGCAGCCGCTGCGTTGTATCGTACACAGCTCAACACAAATGTTTATTGTGGTGTGTGGTGTATAAAAGCTGTGCGTCGCGAGTTTTTGGTCATCAGTTCACTTCAAGACAATCTGGGATTAACAACCAAATTCACGGTAAGTACTCTACGTCTACGGTGTTTAATTGTATTGTAAGTTAAGACCGGCGGCAGGCAGCTGTGGTCCAGTGCGGAGAGAGCTAGTCGTCTGTACTATATTAAATTCGAATATACTGTGTGTTATTGTGATAGCGTGTTGTACTTGAAAACAGCTTCAATGTATTTTGTGTACACCGATATAATTAAAACTACTCAATAATAGCATGACAAACTAGAAAATTCGGATTTTCTTTGAATCGTTTTTAAATTGCATTTTAATCGCAACTTGCATTCAGTTTTTAATTGTTTTCCGTTGTGATATGATCACAAAACAAATAATTTGATTAATTTTCTATTTTTTTTATCATTTTAAATACTTAAATTTGTTAAAACAATATCAGTGTCAGTGTTTAACCGCAAATTGTAGTGAGAAATACAAAAGAGTTCAAGCGACGAACCTAGTTCTATGCTAAAATCATATACCTTCAAAATAGGTACAATGTACTATAGAAAACTAGTGATTAGAGAGTTTTATTTTGCCATTAAATGTTCATGATTCACGGTTGTTTTCATATTAATTTTGTCAATGTTTTTAAAAATTCTAGGTCAACACAAGATTTTTTGTTTCTTATGAAGTTGACGCGCGTGTAAATTTGCATGCTCATCAATAATTCAGATTTCTTTCTGTTATCTTAGTTTTCAGCACACCATTGATATAGAAAAAACTTTCCTGTATACATATTCATTTTTGTTGTTAGAGGTTAATGTCCGACTTTGAGCTCTCACTTATAAACATCAATCGATGACTCTATTTTGAATTACAATTTATCATTTAAATTAAATCAAATTTACATAATAATTTAACTACCACTTTTCTCGTATAAAAAAAGAAAATAATATAAAAATAACCGCAAATTGGATTTCATTAGTTCAAGGTTGATGCAATTAAGTAAAATTCAATTAACATCATTTGCACACACACACAAACGTACTTTAATCACGTAAATTGTTGTGCATTGTGCAGTTTGTTCGTGTTGTGTGATTTCCGCTTAAATGTTCAAGATCAATTACGTGTATAAAGTGAGACGCATTGCGTAGATAAATAAGCTTCGACCCGTGACGGACGGTCACAAAGAGTTGTTGACGTTTTTTATTATATAAATATCGTCTTATTATATATATAGATATAATACATACGAATACAAATAGGTATTATGTATAAAGTCGAATCTACAAATTTGTATATATAAAAATATACCTATATAAATTTACAGTATGCAGAAATATGCTGTACAGCAGTTCTTGCGTTTGTTGCGCACATGAACATCGACATAAATTTATGAAGTACTTATCAACAACACATGGTCATACTTTTATACCGACTGGCAACTTAAAAATGAAATCGAAAGTTGTGTAATACATAAATGGCATTAATGTGTGAATGCATGCACGAGCTGTGCCACGCCGCGTCTCGAGCGATATACATACATATTTAATGTTTTATGTAAACATGTTTATATAATCGAAATATACTCGAGTCTCAGATTACGTTCGACGTCGATGGGAAAACAATATTTCAGTCACGAAAATAACAATCACACCCACAGTGCCACCAGTATAATATATTTATGTATAATATAGTGTATATACAACAGACTCGCTCGCTCCAAAAAGAAATAAATTTCACATTATAATTTTTTTATCTAAATAAATCTTTAACCAGTTTGCTACATACATTTCCAGATGAAACTTACACTTGTAGCCCTTTGCGCGTTGGTTGCCATCGTTGCCGCCCGTCCGGACACCTCATACACCACCAAATACGATGGTGTCGATGTTGACGAGGTCCTCAAGTCAGACCGTTTGTTCAACAACTACTTTAAGTGTCTTATGGACAAAGGCAAGTGCACACCAGACGGCAGTGAACTGAAGCGTGTGCTTCCCGATGCTCTCCGTACACAGTGCTCCAAGTGCAGCGAACGTCAGCGTACCGGAACCGATCGTGTGATCCGGTACCTGATCGATAACAGATCAGCACAGTGGACGCAGCTGCAAAAGAAGTACGATCCCGAGAATGTGTACATTAGCCAGTTCAGGGATCAGGCCAGCGCTGTAGGCATTAAGGTTTAAGTGTGATTTGAAACATGCGCGCAGGATCGTCATGATGAGCAAGAAGCCCCGAGAAGAAACCTGCAAACGAGCGGGTATATTTGCATTTAAATACATCTCAGACACGTGTTGTTTTATTAGGATCGATTGCCTATTGGTTCTATAACATCCGAATAATTTTAACCTTGTTACGTATTATATTCCGAAATAAACGAATCCTATGTTTTTTTTAAGATTTTTTTGTTTTACTCTTTTTAATGCAGATGATTATTTGCAATTATTTAAAATACACCGCATTCAAATGTTTAATGATTTTTATAAATTTATGATATTAAACCTATAAATATTTATAATGATGATATAAATATATAATATCATTGATAAATTGATATATTTCTCTAAATTTAATGTTGGCATAAAATTTTTATTTAAAATCATTTTCTTGTTTCTTACAATAAATAGTTTTGCCCTGATTATTTAAGAAAAATGCCTGAAGTATTTGGAAATTTTTATTAAATTTATTTTAGAAACTTAGTTTAGCTTTTAGCACAAAAAAATGTTGCTCATTTTAAATAATTTTGTAACATATTAATGCAATAATTGTTTCTTAGGAATTATTAAATGATGTTTTATGGCCGCATATGTTAAAAAAATGTGGTATACAAGATTTTTTTACTGGAAATTCTATTTTACGAAAAAGTTACTGAATTTCGCTTTAAAGCCCATTTTTTTAAAAGCATTAATTAAATGATATCGATAATTCCCAGAAAAAAAGATTTTTATTAAAAATATAATTCTGAGAAAAAAGGGCGACAATCACTAAATCAATAGTTTACCGAAAACAAAAATTAACCAAAAATAACAATTGCCATAAAGACAGTTTTAATAAAAACGATAATTATTACTGAAAGGACAATTTATACAATACACTTAGAGCAAAAATTGTCCCATATTTAATAATAACCGAAAACAAAAAAATATTTTAATGACAATTATCCGAAGACGACAATTCACTGAAAATTACATTACTAAAAATACAAAACGCAGCGAAAATTCATCAAAAACGACAAGGTTTATTTTAATTAAAACGACAATTCACTGAAAAATAACAATTATTAAAAATTAAAATTATTTGTAGACTCGTTTTAGTTGTCGAAAATTCTACAAATGCTTAAATTTTTTTTCTGTCCATCTCTATAGAAAAATGAAATTCGTTGCTGTTGCCATGTTTGCGTTGGTGGTGGCCGTCGCAGCCCGCCCCGATGACACCAAGTACACCAACAAGTACGATGGCATCGATCTGGACGAGGTGCTGAAATCTGACCGTCTGTTCAAGAACTACTTCAATTGCCTCATGGACACGGGCCGTTGTACTCCTGACGGCACAGAGCTGAAGGTCAACTTACCTGATGCCCTGAAAACCGATTGCGCCCGGTGCAATGATAAGCAGAAGGAAGGCACTGACAAGGTCATTAAGTTTATCATCAAGAACCGCAAGGACGACTGGAAGACACTCTCCGATAAGTACGACCCAGAGGGAGTCTACAGCAAGAAGTACGCGGCAGAGATCAAGGAGGCCCAAAAGGCATAAAAAAAAGTGTGTCACACCAAAAAAATGTAAAAATCCACTTTCTTTAAATCTTTAGATGCACGTAGCTCTGTGTACTATATTTTAAACTATTCTTCTTAAAAAAAGTTTATGTTACTAAAAACAAATAATTTTAATAAAACATTTCTTTTTCCACGTTATACGTGTAGTCTCTCTTATGCAATCATTCAAATTGAGGTATACAAAAAACTATATTCAATGAGTGAATTTTATTATTTTTTTATCGAATCCGTTTTTTATGAATATCTCTAAAGAAGGAACATAGATTTTAATTGTAAAGTCGATACAATTTTAATATGCCTGGCTCGTGTCTAAAAGACAATCGATGACTTCAAGTCAAAATACAAATCTAAAGAAATAGCTTTTGGTGAATTTTAAAGACACAGCACAGAATTTTCAATTACAGATTTAATTTTCAAAAGATAAGATAAATATGGCTAGTGGATAAATATTATCTACCTGGTTATAACCACATCATATTATAACTCATTATGAAAACGTGACAGTAACATCACAACAACGTCGCTTAACTGGTAATACTTTTTATAATTTTATCATGTAATCTCTGTAATGATAAAATGTAACCAGTGAATAATTTCACAAAAAAGTTACATTATAACTGTTTTTGTTTTTAAGGTTATTTTAGGAGTGTAACGTTGTGGCAACGTTATACATTACCTTTAGTTTGATTTCGGTCGTCAACCGTCGCCCAGTGCAGACGTGTTTTGTCGCATGCATTTTTGTATGTACAAAATGTACATGCAGTACATTT
>JAAAKO020059913.1:0-10341 GCA_010015015.2 Bolitophila cinerea | reverse complement strand
TTCGAGACACGTTACTCGATCAGGTGTCTTAGAAACAAGGCACAATTCAGATGGAACAGCTACCTCGCTGATCTTATCGGCTAACTGTGCAAGTTTCATGGAATCATCGGTCTGGCCAGTGACGGAGAGAATAGCTTGCGTTTGTTGAGGAAGTAGCTGCAACCACAAAGATTTTAAAAAATCGTCTCCTATTTTGTTACCTGCCAAATCTCTCATTTCGCGCAACAAGTGCGATGGTTTTCTGTCGCCAAGCTCCATTTCGGTCAGAAGCTTCTTCAATCGCTTTTCTTCAGAATCCACATACCGCTCTAGCAAACGATTTTTTAGGGCGGTGTATTGACTGTCGATGGGAGGATTGATGATGATGTCACTAACTTGAGCTAGAATCTCGCTTGTATTGCTGAAACTACAAAATGGTAATGGATCACGTCGGGGTCACCAATTTATAGGGAATTATAGTTTATCCTTATAATAAATACGTTCACTCGAATAAGACACAAAACACAAACGTTACGTTTTTACAATATTTATTAAATAACAACTAATAAACTAAATACAAATATGTTCGGACGAGTGTACTTGAGCAGGTATGGAGAGTTGAAGTCTTTTTATTTTCATCACATCTATTTTTCTTAGTTTTACCGTTAATTGCAAATATATAAAAGTACGTAGATGTGTATAAGTATATGTGAAAACAGCTGATCATTAGGGTGCATCGAATATTCGAATGCGATGCGCCACATATATTTTTAAAATTAATAAAATCTGTTTTTTATTTGCAAAATAATTTGAGATCAAATTGTTGCCATTTCTATAAGATTTCGGTATTTTTAAATACGTAATAATCGATTTAAAAAAAAACTAAGTTCCTTTTTGAATTACTGTTTGATTACATTTCTTAGGAAAATGTTTTTAGTTAGAATTCAAAAAGAAATTGCCGAAATTCATAAAAATGTTTTTTTTTTAATAATGATAAAATTGAATGACATCAATAACTACATCAATAAGTAAAATACTTAAGTAAAATACAATGCCACCAACGTATTCTGGCAATGTCGGAAGGATTTTGGTAGGTCTTGGGGCCACTTTCTCCTAAAGTGGACCCACTGGTTCAACGTAGACATTATATGGTGACAGAGAACTAAGAGGCCAACGGTCGTTAGACAACTCGAAAAAAATTAACGGATTTTATGTATTGGCATTTCGAGTGCCATGAAAACAAGTCCGACATACGCTTTGGAAGTGCTTTTAAACCTAACACCTCTTTACTTCTTTATTAAAGCGGAATCCAAAGAATGTTGGAATTTACCGCGTACAGTACGCCTCTATCTGTATCAAGACCATATCTTCAAAGTCGGAGTTTGGTATGCCGTCTGACTACGTCATTCCAACATTCCGCTTTGAAAAGCTTTTAAAAGTAACGATTTCTACCAAGGAAGAATGAAGCACTGGTGTACTTATCTAATGGATGGGGGTACAAACTCGTAATTCAGGGGCTGATGTATACACAATGCCAGCTCCTAGGCATTAGATATGATAATGTCCTATGGAGGATAAGCTTCGGTCTTTCAGACAGAAGTGTATGCAATCCTCGTCTGCTGTCTGGAAAACCAGAAAGCTTGATTTGGGTCCCTTGTCATTCAGGGATTCTAGGTAATGAGCAAGCAGATGTTCTGGCTAAGACCGGTTGTGAATTATCTTTCATAGCACCGGAACCCGCCATCGAAATCTCGATCGGACTCAGAAAGTCTTGGGTTAGAAACCTGATGAAAAACGGCCAACTCTCACACTGGACCTTCAAGACAGGCTGCGATATATCGAAGTTAATTTTTTAAAGGCCCAGTGAAACTTAACCAATTCGGCGATAAACTTTAAGCGCCGAGACCTCGGCTTATCTTGCGGAATCTTAACCGGACACTGTAAACTAAATAAGCACCTGCATAGGTTGGGATTTTCCGAAAGACCGACCTGTAGTAGGTGCGGAGAAAATTAATCTGCGGTTCGCCGAATGCCCGCACTAAGCCATCTAAGATGGAGAGTGTTTCATTTCCACTAGATATCCCGTGATGAGTTCACTAGGAAATCTGGTACATTCCCAGATGGCGACCGTCTCTATAAAACGGGTTATAGTACTATGGGCAATCCTGGTGGCCTACGTGCTCGACTAGTTTGTGTGATTCGGTCTCCCATCCCCATCATCATCATCATCATCATAACTCATTTTTTTTCTCCAAAAATTTAGTTCTAAGCCCGCACGATAGTAATAAAGAATTAGAGATTCCTTTCCAAGTCTTTAAATAATAGAAGGTGTATTTGCTACAAGTATCTCTCCTTTTTAGATCTCTTGAACTTTTTTTATTATTACGGTTACCACAAAAGGCATGCAATATTATTATAAGTACATTATACCATTGTACCCTGTCTAGTATCCATGGCATCATCACGCATTGTGCACTGGATGCAAATTGAAGTGCACCCACGCTCCTAACCTCACATAATGTAACTGTGTCACTGTGCAATGTGCATTCTCTATATACTGTCTACTCAGTAGTATATATATATATGTATGTATGTTTAATTAAACGCGCGAGCGCACAACATTTATAAACATAGAATAAATAAACGCGTGTAGTGTCATTAATTAAATTTGGATTAATTTAATATTATTGCGCGTTTGCGGAAAATTCACGGAAGCGAGGCGCACTGGAAAATTTATTGCGTCGGCAGGACACACACACACAGACACATTTTATACAATCAAAAACAATAAAAGTGGCGTGGTGCTCGTTGGGACAGCCGCGGTCCAGCCGTCGCATATTTCGCAGGACACGCAGTCAGACACACACACACACACACACACACAGCCACACACACACAGACACACTCACAGACATACAAAACAAATGTAAATAATAATGTACAGCTAGTACAATAATAATTGCATAATTGTACAATGTACACACCCGCGCACACGCACTCTGTCATTAATTGTGCATTTTTATGTGTGGCTTCTCGTCTGGATGTGGTTTTATTTATTTTTTAATTATGTAAATGCTGAAGTGTGCTTTTGGTATATGTATTTGTATATATATACGTCACAGGGGGTTGTTGCGGCCGGCGCGGCGCCGGCACAGCGGCGGTGGAGCTTTGATTCATTGCAAATACGCAAAGTTCGGTTAGTAAATTAATAATATTATAAATAATTAAAATTTTAAATAAAAATAACATTTGTGGTTCTTTTATGCCGCTTTGCAGTTATTTAAATACAAATTGTATGCACTTGTGATTTCAATACATATAACTCGTTTTCAAATTTATTGTTTTAATTATTTTCTTTAACCGCAAATAAAGTCGGTGTTTTTTTTTTGTTTAATAGCTGTGTTTATAGCTATTTGTTTGTTGAAATGCCAAAAATGCCAAAAATGCCAAAGGTTTTTTTATATAATTTTGATGTAAATTAATATGTTTTTAATTTGTATTATGTAATAATTTACCAATATACATTATTTATTATTATTTAGTATGGACTGATATCGAAAAAAACTCTAACTTTAAATTGCCCTAACTTTAAAACACCTTATCCAATTATAAAAATTGTAACAGTTTAAAGCAAATTTAAAAAAAAAAAAATAATAATAATTTAATTTCTGATTAAATAAGTGAACACAAATATTTTTTTTGTAGAAATCTGGTGGCTTCTGAGACCTTCTTGCTGATTTATTTCTAAAATATTTCTTGTCTTTGGCTTCCTTCTTTGTTTCCTTAAATTTTCCTCGTTCTTTTGCGGTATATAGTACTCCTGACCTGGCAATTGGGAGAATCTTGGAATCTTGACAATACATAACACAACAATCGAATTTTGATACAAAATCTGAATTCAACTTTATAGCTCGGCGCTGTGCTTCCAGGTTCTTTGCGGAAATCCTGTATTTTAGGTTTTCAATGATTTGGAAAAGATTCGTAAATTTAAGATCAAATTGTTGCGATTTTTATTAAATATCACTTCTTTAAAATCTTCATTAAAAAATTGTAATTCAATCTAAAAAATAAGTACATTTTGTGATTTTCGCATTACATTTTTTTAAATAAATTACATTTAGGTAGAATTTAAAAAAAAATCAGATACATCTCTAATAAAAATGTAGATTTCATTATTTTATAATAAAATTTGTATTTTAATCAGAATGTGATCAATTTAATTTTAATAAGTTGTGTTTTCCTAAAGTATATTAATATCCAGAGAATATTCTTTGACCACAATTCCAATTAAAGTGTAAACCAAGAACAAAATAAGCCAAATTAGGTCTATTTCTTACTCAGCTCAAGAGATGGACAATTTTGGTTCCTGTCTTTATTCCCGAATTGCATTCCATAGCCGGGAAATAGTAAATGAATTGGAAAACCAGGAGAAAAAATAAGGGGCAATATCATGATTCAAATGAAAATGAAGTTGAGAGATTACAATGGCTTCTCACCGATTTTTTCTGGGGCCAGCACCTGGATTCTGAACGCAGCGAACAGTTGGCAAGCGAGCTGTTTTGTACATGATATAATATATAAAGCTCTCTTCTTGTGAGCAGCTCACTATAGTACAGAATTCAGGAGCATGTCAAGGATTGCCTTACCAGATCGAAAAATTATGCCGAGATGGAAGATTGCCGTTAAACATAGTTTAAGGATATAGCATAAGACACATGCATGGTCGCTTCGTTGTGCTGTTTATTCCTTGAGACCTTCTAGTCAAACTGAAATAACTGCTTAAACTTCAGAAAATATCGAAAAATCTCATTTTTGAAGAGGATTATTTAATCAATAAAATCATTTAAGAATAGGATTATTTTCTTACTATAATACCTATCCATTTTATTTTTACCTAGATAATAATTATTTTTGTCGGCATTTTTTTTAAATTTTTATTAAAAAATTTAAAAATCTTTTTAAAAAAACAAGTACGAAAAAATATGTATTGTACACCTAAAAAAAATGTGCACAAAAAACTTGTGAAATATTCCCTTTACTTGCGATTTTTATATGAGTGTTCGTAAATAGAATCTAGAATCGGAGATATTACGCCGGTAGAATGATCCATTGGTTTCAGAGAATTGCTACATTTTAAAATAAAGCACTTCTGCTCCCATGAGGTTTTCGAAGGAACCCCAAACACCAAATAACAACAATTTAAATCTAGGAAATGAAGAGGGGAGGGGTTGAAAGATTTGTAAAAAAATAGAAGAAAAAAATTAAGTTCTAAGCGTTCCGTAATACATGGTAAGTGTATTTATTAATAAATTAAAGGTATAAAATATCTACAATTTAAAAATAAGAATAATTTGACTTCGCTGTAAAAATAGAGGTTGAAGGGGGGTTAAAAACGAAAAAAATGATTTCAAACCCTTTCTAGAAGGCAAATCCGAAGATTTGGTTTTTGCCAACCGAAGCGAACTTTGCGATTGCCGGGATCACTTTGAAAATAACAAAACCCCACTCGATAATTGGAGGTGAGGCATCGGGCCCTGGCTGAAAAGCAGACGTATATTAATCTCAAGGAACGTTTAATCACGCAATTTACGGAATCCGATGAAACACAGCTGAAGATACTGCTGCAGGAAATCGCTTCGCGAGCAATGCTGCCATAAACGAAGAAATCATGCGAGCTTTGTGATAGCAAAGGTAGGCGTTGTCAATTGAGGGACATTTTGTCAATAAACAAGAGCAACCTAGAAACCATCGACAACCAAAATCGCCAAGGTTACACCTGCGCGCATGGTTAACGAAGTGGATAAAAAACGGCCCATAAAAACGGAAAGAACCCAGAAAACCTTTGGAACCACCCCCCCCCCCCCCTTGCCGCTTTTTTGTCACCGACCAGAGGACATTTTCACGGACTTTCCTTTCACCGGAGAAGACGTATATCGGTAATCCCGCCAACACTCGAACAAAAAGAGCACAACTCGAAAGCGAGCTATTCGCCGCAAATTGCACCGCCAATAAAACTAAAAGTAATTTAAAAAATATTAAAATATTATATTTAAAAAATAAAAATACATGATTTTTTTTAAATGGCCGGTAAAAAATAGAAAATACTTTATAAAACTAACGTTATCTATCCCAAATGGCCTATTACGATATCCGAATTATTTTTAGTAAATAGTAATTAAAAAAAATATAAAGAAATGGCCTCATATAAGATTCTCGGAAATTCCTCTCTTCTTTGTTTTTAAATTTTAAAATATATTTTTAACTTCACTGTCATCATTGTCATATTAAACATCCTGCAAAAAATGAAGAGAGGGTTATTATTGTCTGTTTGGCTGCATTTTTTTTACAAAAATTAAACTACATAAATATGTTACTGATTTTTTTTAAATGACTGGTAAAAATTAAAAAGTTATTTTAAAGAAATGCAAAAAAAAAAACAAACAATAACATCTTCAATTTTTGAAGGACGTTTAAAACGACATTAAGGTATTAAAAAAAACTTTTTTTTAATTACTTTATAATTTTTACCATACATTAAAAAAATAATATGTAGTGTATTCAATAAAAAAATACATTCAAATAAAAAAGAACACTTATTTTTTTCCACGATGTTTAATATGACATTGAAGTTTATATTTTTTTTTTAATATGCATTTTTTAAATTATACAACTCTTTAATTTTTAAGAGTTATTTAAAAATCATTCATTTTTTTATTTTGTATGAAATTTATTTCTATTATCTATAGAATTACAAATTTTGAAGAAAATCGATCTGTTCTTTCAGTATATTTTTGGAAAACCAACGTAACACATCATTTTGGCCGAAATGTAAGGCGCGATAAAGTCACAACTGGCTTGTGACTTATTCTCAAGTGATTTAACAACAGGAAAAATCGTAAGAGTAATGCACAAGACGACTGTAACTGTGTGACTTAATCTCAAGAGGTTTTAACGCCACGAAAAATCTTGTAAATAAGTCACAGTTTTCCTGAGCATTACTCTCACGATTTTTAGTGGCGTAAGTTTCATGAGAATAAGTCACAGTCGCCCTGTGCATTATTGTCAAAATTTGTATGCAAAATTAACGCGCTGAAGAACAGTAATTGCGGAATTATCTTGCTAAAAATGTTCCATCTCACATAAAATAAAATAAAAATAGGTTTTTTCTAATCTTGTACTTGTTTTTTAAAAGTATTATGCTTGTTTTTTGCGAAGCAATCCATTCCTTTATAAATACAATTCTCAAGACGCGCTATCGTGTGCTTTTTATTTTTATTAAAACACAAAACGTTTTTTTTAAACACGGTCCTCTGTAGAAAAAAAATCTGACGATAATTCGCAGCCCAACTATGAACCAAAAATCGAAAGAGTATGCACAGGCGGACTGTGACTTATTGTCAGGATTTTTCGTGGCGTTAAGTCTCTTGACAATAAGTGCATTACTTTCAAGATTTTTCCTGACGGTAAGTCTCATGAGAATAAGTCACAGTCAGCCTGTGCATTATTCTCAGGATTTTACTTGAGAATAAGTCTCAATTTCCTGACGTTAAGTCAGGAAAAAACAACAACAAAATACACTGTGCGGATATTGCACAATCGCTGTAAGATTAAGTCTCTTGAGATTATTTCACCACACCGAAATGTAACACCCAATATCTCGAAAAGTAAAAGAAAAAATAGTTAGTTAGTTAGTTAGGCATATAATCATTAAATATAACAAAAACGATTTCAAGTGGAATGCATACGAAATTGAACAAAATCCAAAAAAATTTCCCTTGTGTCCCCTTCTTGATAATAAATTGCATTAAATATGACGTTTTTTAAAGGATCTCCTGAAAGGAGGATCAAAATGACTCTGCTTTTTAATTTTAAAATTATAAATATTTTAAATACCTTTAAAAAAATGATACAACTTAGCTTAAATTAAAAATGATCCTAAATATTTTTTTTACTTATCTTTGAACCTCGTCTCCAACCAAAGAGGGTCATTTCCTAAAAAAAATGTTTGATATTTTGTGTTGGGGTAAATGACAAAACTCTCCGAAATATTTTTTCTATTTTTTACAAATCTTTGAATCCTTTAAATCTCCCCAAACTAAGGAGGTCATTTCAAAAAAAAAAATTGGTGCTAGGGGATTTGAGAGGGAAGGGGGAGAAAATTCGGCGTATATATTAGAGAGCTTTTACAGCTTTATGGGGTGGTGACAATACTACCTTTAAAAGGGTCCCTCCCACACCACAAAACCGTTAACCGTTAACTGTTTATAGGGGATGGGGTTAAAGATTTAATAAAATATCAGAAAAACTTTATTTCAAGGGGGTTAAGGAATTTTTAAATAGGAAAATGATAGGTTAAGACCTAGAGCAAAAAACAAAAAAATTAGACCAATAGCACCCCTACTTAGGGGCTTGTATTAGTTTTCAAATTGTTCTTATAAAAAACGCAATAATATTACCCTACACGGGTGATGAGGAAATAGCTTAAATAAACAGTAATTTAATGGTTTAGAAAAATCCTTTTTGAATTCAGTATAATTGTTTTATTGTTTTAATTATTATTATTTAAATATTTTTTGCAATTTGCACCCTGCGTCAAAACCCCTAATTGTTTATATTTCAACAATGCCTTTGGCATCCCTTTGGTAAATTCGTTTTTCAAGTAAATATATTTAAAACAAAAATTAAAAGGGTGTCTTCGACACCCTTTTTGTCCAAAACATTAAAATTGCATATATTTCAACATTTTTTAAAAGGATTATTCTCGGAATGTTTCTTTTTAATTTTATATGGATATATGTAGATTTCTAGTTTACCTAATATCTTTTTTGATTTAATCCTAACCTCTAAGTAGGGGTGCTATCACCCTATTTGGCTGAACTAACGGAGAACTTTTACAGCACTATGGGGTGGAGCAATGCGTGCTTTATAAACCTAGTTAATTTTAAAAACGGCGCGTGGTTTCTTTGCAGTCTTTCGTATTATTTAAAAATATGTTAGGCCAATTTTAAAACTTGGTATTAGCCTAAATTCTATTGCTATTGTTTGTTGCTTTAGGTCTTAACCTATCATTATGCATATTTTCATGTATTTCATCCCCAAAATGCCTCCCCTATTTAAAAAGACAGGTAAATATTGTTTTCAGCCTCTAACGCCCCAAGGGGGTAGTTTAATTTTTGTTCTTATTTTTTTATTTGACAGATACATTAAATACCTGTTATTTTATACCAAAAAAATAAACATCCTTTATATTTAAACCCCTTTAAATAAAGCTTTTCTGATATTTTCTAAAATTTGTCAAGCACTAATTCCTAAACTACAAAGGTAAACTTTACCATCCAAGCCCACTCTATTTAGCTGCTAAGAGCTTACCGAAAAAAAGTCTATGCGAAATTCCAGTTCAGGAATTCTTAAATGAGGAATTCTCTCTCTCCACTCTCAAGACTTAGTTTGTACCGAAAGGTAATTGGCGCGCCGAAACTGTCTTGTGCAAAGCCCTAAGCTCACAGTTTTTACAGTATACAATATCTTTCTCTATAATGTCAATATCTATGGTCCAGAGTCTCTGAATAGTGTCCCTGGAACAACATCTCATTTTTTTATTATCCAATTATATGTTATCTTGCATAATATATATAATTGTAGATATATATATACATACATACATTCATAAAAGAACCGCGAACACAGCGGTTACCCATTTTTATAGTTTGCCCGCGTGCAGTTTATCAGCCACCACAAACGACTCTGCGCGCTGTCAAAGAAAATTGTCGATAAAACCGCGCACTTAAACCGTCGAACCGTAAACAAAGTACAAGACATTCACCTTGTCAGCACTTCGCACGCGCGCATGCATCGACAAACTGTATTCTACTCAATTATATGTCAACCCCTTTACTCGCTCAAACCCTGCTGGGCTCTGCCTCTGCTCTCCACCTATATACTTTAACTATAGGAGCGCTGCGATGCGCCCCAGCTATACATATTATGTATATATAGTATATACATTTATTTTCCTCGGTGCACACACAAAGTAAATCGTGCATTACATTTTTCGGCGCGCATATCTTCGTTTTATATATACGAGTAGTATAGTATTATTATTATTATGGGGAGTGGGTGGAAATATACTTTCCAGAGTTCATATATATATATATATATGGAATTGATGCTATAGAATAAAGTACGCGTATTGTCACACTCACGCGTTCTATTTGCGATACCGGATTGTATGCATCGTAAAAATATAACGGCATAAGCGACAAGCATTTTATCACCATTTGCGAGCTAGCGCATTTAACGGAACTGTATGTACATCAGTATATATATATATATATATATATATACAGTATACACCACATGATA
>JAAAKO020059902.1:0-10342 GCA_010015015.2 Bolitophila cinerea | reverse complement strand
ATAATTAAAGACTTTATTCATATAATTTCATTTTTAGTCGCTAAAAATAGGCTTAAGTAATTAAAATTGATTAAATCCCAAAAAAAATGTAATCAAAATAATTAACGATACTTTTACAATAATATAAAATAAATTGGCTTAAGTGAAAATAACCTTCGAAAGGCATAAATTAATCAATCATAAAAAAAAACAAAGTTTTTCATATAAATTCTCTACCCCCTAATGAGAGATAGGGGAAAATTTAATAGAATGCATTGTTATTGGCAACAAGTCAATTGGCCAAGTTTCAGCTCCATTGAATGACAGAAAGTCGGTTAATTTTGCCGTATTAGAATCACAGACTCGTGAAACTAATATAGAGAGTTTTAAAAGTAATATATATTTTTTTTTTGATATAATAATATTTTTAAATATTTTTGGAAATGAGGTAATTCTTCTATCAAAAAACAATATTTGCAATTTGAAAAATTACTACTCCAGCTGCTGACAAATAAACCCATACACACGACTGTTTTGGTCTACAAGGGGCGTTTTAAAGTTTTTCCAGTTCATCTGAAACAAAAACGATTAAAAAAATCATTGAACTAAAATAAATTTAAGATTTTTTTTATGTATTTTAATAAAAACTCGTAAATTATAATATTTTTAGCCAAAATTTGCCCAGTTTTTTTTGCTTGAATCAGTGTTCTAAACACTATATGGATACAAATTATGTTATAATCGAAGTTCTCATCGTCATGAACGGTAGCCCAAATAAAATATATGTATAAGTAAAACAAATCTGAATAACAAACATAAATTGTGTAGACATACAAAAATATTCGTCCAAAAACTTTGTTGTGTGACATTAATATATTCAAAGGCAATTTTTAAGAAATTTAGGAAGTAAATAATATTTTTAAGTTTCAAGTTTTTGTGCCAAAATATAAAAATGTTTCTATATGTAAATATGATTGCTACTATATGAAAAAAATGTTAACAAGAAAACTTTTTTGTTAATACTTCGATGACATTTCGATTTTTAATATTATATTATAAAATTACAACTTGGCGAGCTTCATCGAATGGTGCTAATCCGATGTTGTCCATCCAAAAAGAAACATACAAATAAATTGTCCATGAAGAAGTAGAGGGTAGTTTGTGATTGTGGTATCCCAACCATAACCGCTGGAACATTTGACTTCTTTTTTATCTGTTCTTTGGGTCGTTATTCATCTGAAACGTAGCTAAACAGACCGATCCAACTTCATACAGCACCACGTTGAAGTATCTAAACGTATTGTTTATTTTTATTTTTATCTTTATTAGCTTTACATGCTTGATGCATGTGCCTGAAGGTGCCATTGCCAACATTCCATCACTAATAATGTCCACTTTTATTTAAATAATATAATAATAATTTTTAATGGAAAACTGGTCCCAAATGGTCTGTGTCAGTGTGCCTGTACTGTACTCGTACATACCTATACCTATATATATATATACATTTTTTGTGTGCATATATAATTATTTCCATCAGTGAAGTTAAATATATACATAAGTACGTGGGAACACATTTTGTCTGATGCCTAATACTTTTCACGTTATTTTGGAGATATTGATTTAATAAATGTTGAGAAGTTAACATATCGAATTTATTCAGCTAAATAAACGAGTTATGCATATATATAGAAAAGCACAGTTAAACTATGAAAAAAAAAGAATTTAATATCAACAATGGAGGATTTAATAAAAAAAAATGCGGAAATTATTCCACAAATCCTCAGAAAAGCAAACCATGAAACATATATATATATATATATATAAACATACGAGTATAATATATATATATATATACTCGAGTAGTAATCATCAAAGAATATATAAATTATATTCGTACGCATTATATGCCATAACAAATCTTGTAACAAGTAACACACTCAGATCGTATCGATATAATTGACTTACTCGACTTCACTGGAAGCGCGCGCGAAAACGCATCGATTCCAATGTGTATGACCTCTATCATCGTCGATAGCGATCCACCAATAATTGCATAATCTATGTAATCTTTTCTTCGACGTAATCGTAATGCTATACAATTACTCTTTTTTGCTCTTGTCTGTTTCTATAGCAGACTGATGATGTCTTCTATATATAAAACATTTTCAATATAGTGTATATGTATATATACGAATACGTGTATAATTCCCCGTTTGCGGCTGCGCAGTAAACAAGAACACACAAATCAATATAACAAACAAAAAACGGAAAACACTGTTTTGTGTATCGAGTTACATTGCATGCGGTCGCGTTCAATCGATAAAAATCAATTGAAACGATTTTCTTCTTCAGACGTAAATCCATCGATTGCGTGCTTGAGCTGTGAGCCCATAGCAATACCAAAGACTTTATTCTATTCTATATATATATACATTACATCAATTTATTTATTTACTGCTATATATATATTGTGATTGTGAGCTAGAGTGCGCTCGAATTCACTCGAATGTACTCAGCTGCTTATGCTGCTGCTGGTTATGCCGGCCGCTGTTCTGGTGCTGGTTGCTAGTTTTTTCATTAATTCTCTGTGTCGTTGGCTTATATGTGTTTGTGTAGACGAGATTTTTTTTAAACATATACAATCATATGCGAGTAGCGAATATAGTATATATATATATACAATACAGGTTTGTCCGTATTTCTTCTATGTCTATTTCTATGCCGTCTATGGACTCTGCATTATGCTTCATACATAATTCACCTCTCTAGGCTTTGTATTCCATAATACTAGCTAACACATACAAAATATACATTTTACACACATACTCACACACATACAAATGATGGTCAAACGGTGAAAAATATGTGTCTGTATATGTAAGTATTATGTACATAACCTGGCGCTGCGGCTATGGCACACTCGTATAATACATTCGCAAACACACGCGGAAGAATTCCAAGCAGAAATTCCAAAGCAATCTTATGCTGTAAGTATACACGCAAGTGTCTTGCAAAACCTATACACATAAACATTCATTCTTCTAACGTATATGTACAAAACATACACAACACACATACACTGAGAATATAACGAACACAACACACAAACACACACACAGTGTGTTTACTGTGTACATAAAGTTGCCTGAAGCATTTTATGTGAGAGCCACTCTCGCGTGGCGTTACCTCGGCAACCACCATTGATTTTGTGCACCAGGCGACACC
The DNA here is from genome assembly GCA_010015015.2 of Bolitophila cinerea. Taxonomy (NCBI): domain Eukaryota; kingdom Metazoa; phylum Arthropoda; class Insecta; order Diptera; family Mycetophilidae; genus Bolitophila; species Bolitophila cinerea. The sequence continues at coordinate 7,135 of JAAAKO020059902.1, read as the reverse complement.
ACCGACAACATACATGCCCCCCGATCTTTATGCTCGTGCACCCAACATCCGCACCAATATCAATGTGCGCACAGGATGAGTTTGCGGTGTGTATATACTGGTACTCGCGCAGTGGAAAAGCATCCTGCATGAATGTACTGTGAAATAATAAAATAATAAAAGTTTACTCAAATATATATTTTTGAACTTTTACATTTAATTTTAGTTTTAAGTAATTAAATTTTTTTGAAATAAGACAGTGGGTTTTGGGTTAGATTAGTACTTAACATTTTTCAAGTTATTAATTTTATTATTTTATTATAAAAAATAAAGCAATAACAATTAAACTAAAAAACATGCAATCTAAAAACCAAATACGTAACATAAAATATCTGATGATTCGAAATAATTAGGGAGTAAAGAAATATTCAAATTCGATATTATATAGTACTATTCCACGCCATTTTCAAGGGTTCTCTGTATTGTGCAAGCAAAATAGTATAAAAAAGTTATGAATTCGTTTTATAAACGTGCTTTTTAGATTACATGATTTTTTTATGATTTTTATAATACACACTGAAAAAATATTTAAAATGATAAAAATTAGGTGTATTTGACAAAATAATGTAATTATTTTCGGCCAACAATACAATTTGTTAATATATATATATTATATTATAGATATATAATATATTATTATAATATAAATGTTATTAGTAGTAGCAACAATTTAAATTTGTAATATTAACAATTAAAATTTGTCAGCTTACAAAACATTTGTAAAATTTCTGTTTTTTTATATTAACTTTATTAACCAAATACAATCCCGGATATTAGAAGGGTGAACTTTTTTAATTATTCATATTTATAACATCGACAGCATCTACAAGTAAAACTCACCGATCACACGTGAATTTCACTTGTCGATAAATATTTATGACAAATTAAATGTTTGCAATGATTGATCAAGAAAATATAAAATGTTTTAAAGTCTTACCAATCCATTACAAATCTATCACATAATTTATTTGTATTAAATATAATCAATATCTAAAAAAATTTCATACTTTTTCTATTTTACAAAACTTGTTATAATTTACAAAATGGTTAATTTCATTGGTTTAATTTCCAATGGTTTAATGAACAACCATTTTTAATATTTGCAAAAATTAAAAATATTTGAACAAAACAAAGAATAATTTTGCTAAATATACAATAATATTTGTCAGTAATACAAATCCCGTTAAAAAAGAGGTTTTGTTATATTAAAAAAGAGTTTGTTGACTCTTTTCTTTGTGTGTACGTGTTTTGATACAAAAAATATTTTTAAACACGTTTTTGATGTAATTTATATTTTAGAATACGTGTTTTTAGGTTGCATGTTTTTATGTTAAACTTCGCATCATCAATTTATAGTTTTCGAACCCCGATGAAGCTCATTTTTGGTTTAATATGGCTACTTCAATAAACAAATCTGGCGTATTTGAAGTAAAGATAATCCTTAAGTGTATGTTGAGACACCGTCACATCCAGAAATACTGACTGGTGTGCTTTATGGGCTGGTGGAATCATTGGTCCGTACTTCTTTAAAAACGATTACTGACTTTTTCGTTCCTCAATTGATGTGCAGGAGCTGTGATTTCAACAAGACGGCGCAACATGTCACACAGCTTGTGCCACAATTTATTTACTGAAAAAAAACGTTTGGTAACCGTATAATTTCACGTTCCGGACCCGTAAATTGGCCTCCAAGATCGTGCGATTTAACGCCGCTAGACTATTTTCTGTGGGGATATGTGAAGTTCCTAGTCTCCGCCGATAAGTCCAAAACGATCGATTACTTGGAGGACAACATTCGCTGCGTTATTGCCGATATACGGCCACAAATGTTCGAAAAAAGTGATTGAAAATTAGACCTCCAGATTAGATTACGTCCGAGCCAGCCGTGGCGGTCATATGCCAGAAATCATATTTAAATTATAATGCCAAAAGATTATGTTTTAAATTAAGTTAATTTCATGTCAATTTTAAAAATTCATCCTTGTTTTATTCCATTTCAAAGTTCTATACCTAAAAAAAACACCCTTTACTTGCATTTGAAATTTTTACGATCTGTGGTTTTGAAAGCGTTGCTTTTGAGAAGTGTGGTTTCAGAAAGCGTATATGTTTCGAGAACTATAGTACGCTCTCGAAGTAAAGGCTCATCGAGTTTCTTTTGAAAAAAGGCTATGTAGACAGAGAAACATATTTAGTTACTTTTAAAAGAGTTTGTATAGATTTTTTCTAAAAAAGAATAAATTTACATAACTGGTGTAATTCAGCTGACCGTTTTATTGAATTTATAACAAATTAATACAAAGTGTTAAATTTTGCTACTTGATAAGAATTAAATTAAAAACCCTGTTCTTAAAAAAAAGAACACGTTTTATATTAGGTTAAAAACGATTATTTTTATTAGTTATTTAATCCCCAGATACTACAATGTCATTAAAAGACTATTTATTTTTTCAAAGTCCTTGTTGATTGGTTTAATACCGAGTAGCTGGAAATTGGTTAAAACAATCAAGTATTTATATATTTAAAAAATCGTTAGGCTGATTGATAATTTAATTGCACAAAAATCATGGTAATGCAAAAGTGAAAACTAGACAAACTACAAAAGGCAAAAATACCTTTCCTTATTTAGATGTTGACGACCTTTTTGCAGTATGTATTCTTAATTTTCATTTTATTACTTTCCACTTGGTCTTAAAAATTCCCCAAAAACAACAAAAGACTTTTTTTAATTCATAAAATAAAAACAATAAATAAAGACAATAATAAAGAAAACTTAGAAATTATTGCAGTGCTAACAAAAAACTATAAATTAAAAATTAAAAAAACACTGTTGACTAAAAAATAAGTGAAATCGTATTATTTAACAGCAAAATTATAATATAATTTAAATTATTATCTATGAATTTTTAAATTGGTGTAATTAAAAAAATCTTATTTCAGATTTCTTTAAAATTTGTTAGATTTAAATACGACGAAAACGGCAGTTAATGGTCAAAAACACAATTCTTCGAAAAACAACAATTAAAAACGACAATTTGTAGGAAACAAAAATAAACCCTATTGGGTATTTTGAATCCCTAACTATGTGCAACCAAATTGAAGGTATTTCGCATTTAATTACATTTTCAATTTTGTGCATATTCTCATTGTGTGGCAAACCCCTAAAGGCCACATTGAAACCCCATACAGCAACACATCACTCAAACATTGACGGAACATACGAGAGTACTTTTATCCATTTACACACTGTCACATAGCGTACACACATACACAATACATATACATAAATGGCTGTATACACAAAAACACTGCGCGTGTGTGTTTATGTTTCTTCTGTACAGCAGAAATTCTGAATAAAAAAGCTGTAAGCGAATATATGCAAGAATGTATATATTTTAAAAATGTATATTTTGTATATAAACGTGTGTAAATGTGTGCTCACCTGTGCGCGAGTCTGTGCATTATGCGCCTCCTCGCGCGCAATATGCCCTCCTGTCTATATGTCGTCTGCTCGCGTATGTATAATGTATATATATATATGTGTATTGCGTATGCCTATGCATATGGTTTTTATACATATTCGCGTTTCCATACAAAAATTGTGCTACAGCGACAGTCTCCATTATCGCGTTTTTAATGCAAGTTGATGGTATATGTACGCGCTCTGTGTGTATGAATGTATATTTTCTTTGAATTCTTTTTCATTTTCCCAGTCCACACATAGCATCTTCTCTTCAATGTTTTTAATGTTTACCTGAAGTCAAGTGTCAAAACGTTCCTAGCACGTATAGGTATATTTCTGTACCTATAAATATGCAAAATGTGTTTAAAGTGTAATGTGTTTGTTTTGTTTTTGCTTTATGAGCATAAGAAATGGCGCTAGAGCTAGCTAACACTTCTTGGCTAACACACGCAATATTATGTTTAGTTTAGTATACAGAAAATACTTAGTAATTTGCGAGCTCACATGCTGGCCAGAGTTCCTCCTATGGACAGTTACATCTCAAGTGTGTGACAATTGAAGAGCAAACAGTTTGCCGGGCGCGATATTATTTATATATATACACACACATAATAACATAATAGTACATCATCCACAGAGAGGTGAAATGCGAGTTCACCGTTAGATAATATACTTGGGTCTATGGGAAAAACTGTGCACACAGAGTGTTGTAAGAATTGTGTTTTTTTCTGTGCGAGATTTTAGTTTGATTTATCGTGTGAAAACGTTTTCCGCACTTTCGGTTTGATACGCAAGACAATAATTATAATTTGAATATTTTGTTTAGGTTTTTTTTTTAATTACATAGAATAATTATCTAATTTTACAGAGCATAATACCTACCTTCTATTCGTATTTTACAAAAAAACACTATATATTCTTATCGCTATTTACACATTTCATAGTATTTATCGGCAAACGCTAAAATAATAAACCAGCTAATGTGTAAATAAAGATTAGTATAAATTACAAAAAATCCTACTCGACATTCTTCACCACGTTATTCATTTTCTAAAAATACCTACAAATGACGAATTGCAACCAAGCTGCAATTTGTATTCGCCTTTAGCGCATTTTATAACAGATTGCTAACTAGCCGCCTCTGCCGCCACGTGTCTTACATTTTTCGATTGAGACGTGTCAATTTTTATAATGTATGACACATTTCACCTTCAAAATATAAATATTTTTTATAATTGATTTCAAAATGCACGGAATATACGTATTAGGTATGAGCGTGAGGTAGTCGTATTACTATTAATGTCGTATATATTTATATTTTTGTGTGCCTAATACTTTTTTTAGACACATAAACAGAAGAAGTAAAAAATATGTTTTTTAAACAAAATCTTTAAAAATGTATTTCTAAATCTCGTGTAAATGAGTATATGCCAAAAAAATCTATCGATGGTCATATATACAAAGTGAAGTTAATATAAAGACTTTAAAAATATAAATATAATTTAAATATACATGTACACTATGGGTGATTAAAAAAATGAAACCAAGCAGAAACAAATTGAAATTCAAAATTAGATAAATATTTTTAGTTTACACCAATTTTTTCGTAATTTTCTCCAGAATGGTTTATTTGCCTTTTTTAAATTTATTTGAAATTAAAAAAAAAACTTTCCCACATTTTTTTCTATTACATTATTGAACCAAATTATGCCGCAATTAGTCAGAATAACTTGCTTCATTAATAAAATTATATTTGTAAATCCAATTTTGGGGAGTAATCTTTTAACTGATTTTAGATACTTTCTTGTTTATCATACCAAAATGTATATGGCAGAGGTCAATTTAGGAGGAAGGAACTTAGAAGGTGTTAGGGTAATAGGAAGGAAACGGAGACTGAGAGTAATCATTTTCTTAAAGTTATAGTCTATTTTAATAATGGTGATTTTTTATATATACGTAGAAAACGCAAAAAAGAAATAATAAGGCAACTTAGATTTTAATTGATTTTTACTACATTTTATAGTTTACCAATAATTTGAAATTATAAAGAATATACCAAATATATCATTAAAATATGTTAAATAGTTTTTGAGAAATTGATAAAACAGTTTTGAGGTAAAAGCTTTATTAAGAAAATGTTAGTATTGAGAATATATTAGAATATATATGTATTATACAAATACATCGGCCGGATGGATGATTTTATTGTGTCTTCTGATTAATTATTTTCAAAAAAACGTTTTAATTCTAATGATCTGCATGAATGGCATGGCAGACCCACTGGTTTATGCCTATTTTGCATATTTTAAGATTTTAATTGCATATTTTTAGAATTTTTGCATATTTAATCTTATAATTTCTAGATATTTTCCTGTTTTAACTACATTTATTAAATTTATCCATTTTTATAGTATTTTAATTATTTGAAATAATAATAAGATTAGTGTATTTATACTGAGTCAATTATATTTATTATATTCAAAAGAAATTGTACTAATAAACCATATTATACCACACAAAAAAAAAAATGTACCCAAAATAAATGACACCAAAAAAAACATTTTTGTGCCCAAAAAGTGTACCTAAATAAATACAAAAAGGGCATAAAAATAAATCAAAAATGTGCTAAAAAATACAATAATTTATTTACGATAACAAATATTTCTTTTTCACTGACTTTTAACCCAATATGGGGCATGTTCTCCGCCAACGTTCTCCAATCTTCTACACCAAAAGTATACTAATATAACCGTAACAATAGAAACATCCGTTGAGGTGCAATACAAAATATAGCAGCGTTAATAATTCACGCAGAGGTCAACAACTTTAATTTTTTTTATAATTTAACTAGTATTTTTGCTTAGACATGAATAAAAATCCCTAATTTACTAAATATTGACCTCTGTGGGCTGATATAGTCTAAGATTAGATATTACATTTATATTTCTATATACATAATATACACTTTATGAAGTGGTCTAGATCTCATTAGCCATTAGATCACACAGCTTTCCAAGAGTAAATTCAATTGTAATGTATACGTATGTTCTCGTATGTTCTCGCGTATAATCTGAAAAGTGTACTTCGTTGTACTCGCACGTAATCCGCACTCGAACTTAAAATTGAGAAATTGCATTTAAATGCAGAATCTTGATGCAACGCTCTCATTACTATATCTAAATGAGAATAAAGCATATAAAGTATAAGTTTGGATGTATAGTATGTATATTTTATATTATATGTACCAATTAAATTGGCTGGAGCGCAATCATATTTGTCTGCAGCATGTGCAGTGTGCACGCTTGCACCGTCAACGGTAAATCCAAGCACTTTATTATGTAGAGTGCGCGGTGCACGTAGCTCGTTGCTCGTGAGCTATTCATAATTTCTCATGATTTTTCAATCGGCCAACGAACGTATACCAACCCAACATACACATACCTCATTCACTTTGAATTTATATTCATATACAAAACAGAGTACTTTTGCGTATAGTATCTTGATTATACATACATACGAGTGTGTGTGAGTGTCTGTACAATAATTAAACTAATTATTTAATATTTCTATGAATAAAGTGTGTGTACAAAATTTGAACGTGTGTTGTAACTTAAACATTCGTGTTATTATACCTAT
>JAAAKO020059891.1:0-10344 GCA_010015015.2 Bolitophila cinerea | reverse complement strand
TTATTGGGATTTCATAATAAAATCATAATTCTATGAGAGCACAAATGAATGTGCACTATGGGTAATTGTGCTCGGTACATTGCGCGGCATAGATCGTCGGCGCACGCGTGCAGCACCACGGTCGTACAATGTGTTTCGTGCTGCTCGCTAATGTGCACGAGAAAAAGCACCGCCGTGAGTCGTGCATTCTGATCGGAATCAAAGTGCATCACAGAAATGCATTTTTTCGTTGTTTTGTGGTAATTTGTGGTTGCGCAAAAATGTGCATTGACGCTGGAACGTATATTATTATTATTAGAAAAAAATATGTTTGTATACATATATATATATATATATATATATATGGAACGTGCACTTGCGAATCTATTCTATATAGTATACAGTTGGTTGATGAAATTTCAATTTAGAAAATATAATTTTAATTTTTTTTGTATTATTTTAAAAAAAAATATTTTTTATTGGGATAATTTACAAACTTATAGATGGCACTGATATAAAAACAAGACGATGATCAAAATTGTCTTTCAATACATTTTCGTATGAAAATAACAATATCGACGCACAATAAATTCAATTTAAAATAAAAAATATTTTATTTAATGAATAATAAATAAATAATGATTGATTTTCTTATCAAAATTCGCAAATAATTGTTAGCATTATACTCATTGTAGATACATGCTTTCCTCCGAATTACTAGTATGATTATGGACCTTCAGACAATGGTCGAATTGTGATCAGAAGGTGGTGTATCTGAGCTGATCTTGGGAGAACCCCAAAATTTACAAAAACACATATATTTTCTTAATATGAGAAATAATCAACAAATCACTTGTAAGAGGTAGAAAGAAAGAGATATAAAATAGAAAAATTGAGAGAAATAAAATTAGATTGAATTGTCTTGAATTTTGAAATCTATAGATAGTGACTATGTAATGGAACCAGTTTAGTTGTTAAAAAAAGCTTTAAAAAAATGTTTAAAAAAAAATATGTCATAAAATAAATAATAAATTGCACAAAAAAAAATGTTCCTAATAAATTCAAAAAGGAAAAATAAGCCTAAATACATAAATCATTAAAAGAACATTTTTTCTTGGTAGCAATACATTTTTTTTTGGTAAAAATATATATATATATAGTATTAATAAATGCAAAACCATTTTAAATATACAAAGATTTCAATAAAAAAATGTTTGAAGGCTAAACAACGTTTGCCGTATCCAGCTAGTTTATTATAAAATATTTTGTTATATCCTGGACAGTTTTGGAACTGCTCGAACAATGACATACGAAATTTTAAATCACATTTTCTCTAAAAGAAATGATAATATGACAATTAAAAGACGTTGTATTAATATTACCGACAGTGGATTGTATTTTTAGAAAATATAAAAAGTGTGTTTTTTTATATTAAGTATGTTTTTTTGTCTTTAATTTGTCCACCTGCTTTTTAATACACCATTTTTGTGTCTTAACGTTTCTTGTTTTTTAATCGTCTTGCTTGTTATTGATTTTTCAACTATTTGTTTTTTTACAAATGTTTCACTTAATTTACAAAATAAGCAAAAAACGGTAGCGAAAAAACGATAAAAAAACTGCTGGGAGCACCTTATTTTTTTAAATTGTATTGTATAAATTGTATATCTCAATTACATATTTTTATACCCATAGATTTTATATTTAACTACAAATATGTTTCACAAAAATCAAATAAAATTATCGAAAAGATAACAAAACTCCATTAAAAATAATCAGTTTTTAAATTCCCTAATTTTCGTTAAAAAAGTCATCATTCTGACACCAATTGCAAATTAATTGTGACTTGAAAAAATAAACCTATCTTTAATTTTAACCCAAAAGCTATAAACTGAAATTAAAGTAAGAAAACTTTACAAGTTGTAAAAGTAAACTTTAATTTGTGTCTGACATGTACGTAGACTTCAATTCCCATTATGCGTTCGTTTGACTTTACACGAGAACTTTTTCCTTTTTACTCCCTTTTCGCAGCTCTCACAAATGGGTGCTTATTTTAATTGACGCACACATATATATATATATAGATAATATATACTTATTTATTCTCCCCACACTTGCTAAGTGCGCGTGCGCCGCGTCAAAGTCGCTTAATTTCGTATGCCTGAGGCGACATGTCGCGCGCACAAGCACTTCAGCATTGAATGCGACACCGTGCGGCGCGACGCGGCGTTTACTAACAGTGCATGCGCGCCCGCACCATTGTATCAAATGACACCCTCGCCCCAGAATTGCAAGTCATCATCGACGACTTTCTCGCGCACACGCCTGTTTATTATGCGAAACCGCCTGCTGTGTAACCCCGCATTTCCGCACGATATTCTTGCAGGCGGGTGTTTTTTTTGTTGTGGTGGTTGAAAAAAGTGATGATATAACAATTAGAAGACAATGTATCCGAACGGTTACCGACAAGGGATTGTATTTTTAGTTATTTTCATCGTATATTATATAATATTATAAATTATTTTTATATTTTTTGTTTATGAGGCGTTTATAAGGAGATATTTCGTGAGTCCCTATTTCGAGCTACCGCAATTCTCGATTTTCCATTTTAGTCATCAATAAATATCAATAAAACATTGATAAACATCAACTAGAACCGCACAACAATGATTACACACAGCCTAACAAATCTGCATTCTATATGCATTTTTAATGCACAATCGGTTTAATTAAAATGTCCTGTGTCCTGTGCAAATGGGATGCCTCAAATTTGAACCAGATATATGTCCGAATTCGCTCTCGTGGCTGTCCCGTATATATCTGTCTGTTAGCTTCATGTACACCGACTGTAATTACTGAATGTCATCCCACAGAAAACTCACCGCACCGCTGTCACCAATGTCGCACACCGTGTGGTTCACGCAATGTAAACCGTTCTGACACCAATTGCGAAGCGCTCAGACTATATAATAATACAACCGCCATAAAAGCCGCTCCGGCGTGTGCGATACCCGCACAATATTAATGCTTTTTTCATTATTAAAAATCTCATACACACACACATACACATACACGTTGTTGCCGTGTGTGTATATCAAAATATGTATAGAATGTACTTGTATTTATGTTTTATAGGTATATATATACGAACGTTTCACGTTTACAGTCGTTATCATTTAGAAAATATCTTTTCAACGAGAGATTTATGTTTTCAGACCTGTATGTATGAAACTGGAAACACACTGTGCAAGTGAACATAACAACAACAAAAACAACAACAAAACATCCTACATATTTCGTCACGTTTCTTAGGTTCACCGGGTTTTCTGCTAGCGAGCTAGTGTGTGTGTCTGTCTGTTTGTTTCTGTAAAAAGGAAGAAAAAATCCATTACACACGGCTCGCAAACACACACACACACACAAAATCACAGAGTCTGGCTGAGGAGCACATTTGCGCCGGATAAACGTGCACATTGTTGTTGTTGTTGTTGATGTTGTTGTTGTTTGTGATGCCATATAGTTATCGGAAGGTTTGTGTGCGCGGAGACATGGAAATTGAACTCCGTGTGTGCGGCGCGCACATTTAATATATATCTTCTAACGAGCGTGAGCGCGAGCGCGGAACAAAAAAAAAGCCGCGGTAGCGAGCGTCTAAACATTTAACAAGATTATGTTCCGCGTGCACCATTAGGAAGATACATAAATGAACATTAATCATTAAAAATGATACATGCGCTGGCATGAGGCCTCGCGCATCGGGGAGAAGGCGTGAGTTTGTATAAACGTCGTTTTATACAGTACATGCGGATAACGACCATAAGATAACTTCAGTTTTCGCGACTCGATGGTGAAACGATATATATATATATATATAAAATCTACAATGTATTGCTACGCTTAATCAACTGACAACAATGGCATGTACTTGATTGGCTACATTGTTTAATTCGTAGCTTATGGATAGTATTGACTTACGGTGAAAATTGCATTATGCCAGACGAATGGCTCACGAAATGGCATACATTTTTGCTATGATTTTTATTTCTCTATCTTTCACATTTTTATTTTGTTACATTGTAGATTATTTCAGATAATAAAATTGTTATATGAATTCCTCCAAAAAACACATAATAAAACAAGTCTTAAAATATTACAACAATAGAAAAGAAAGAATATAATTTAGGCTCTCAATTTAGCGATCACTAAAAAAATTCAATTTTGTACTATAAAAAATTGAAAATGGTGCTCTTATTTAATAAAATAAAAACTCTTAAAAATTTAAAAAGTTCCGCAAAAAAAAAATCTTCTCTAATATTTAATGAATGTGCTCTAACTTTTAATGAATAAGCTCTTTTTAATCAAAAACATTTTTCACAAGTCTCTACAATCTTAGAAAGGTGTATAAATTATATCAAACACATTTATTAGAAGTTAGAGCACATTCATTAAAAGTTAGAGGATGTTTTGAATTATTGAGCGTACATAATTAAATTTATTATAGGGTCAATTTTAATTATTTAGCGTACATTTTTTACTTTATTAGAGCCCAACGTTTTTTTCTAGAGCACATCCATTTTTGTTAGAGTACATTTTTAAAAATTTATAAGTTAAATACGTTTTTCTACCTGTTTTCCCTATTTCAAATGTTATGTAACACTACTTAAAAATATTAAAATGTTACTGTGTTTCCTATCAAATAAATTATTATTATTATATTTTTAATAAAATTGCCGCCAAATTATAAAATTCTGTCAAATTTATTGCAAAAGACAGTAAAAACATTTCTGGATGTCGTCATTTAACCTATTTTACATAATTAACCGTAAAATTATTTCATAAGCTAAAAAACATATAAAAAACTAAATTTCAAAAATCTAAACAAAGACAAGAAAATAATATGTCAAAATCAGTCAAATTATGCTGGGTTTACATGCAAATTACTAAGATCATCGGGTAATACTATAGAGGCGAGGCGATTGAGTTGCATTCAGCCGTATTGCGGAAAAAACCTTTTGCCGATTGGCAATCTCCTGGCTGCTGATCCATCTTAAACTTTGCACAAAAAATCGTTTGCACGGTTCTTAAAAAAGGAAAATTCAAATATATATATATATATAGTTTTAGAAGATATTGTTTTAAAATAAAAAAATAAACCTTTCTATAATCGTTTTAAAATTAAAACTATCAAAAAGATCTTTTCCATTTTAAAATTGAAAATGATATTGACCCTGAATTAAAGTTCAGTAGACCCACGATCGCGACCAACGATCGCATCCATGCATATTTGAGGCTCATATAAGTTGGTAGAAGACTTATATTTAATAATTGAGGCAAAAACTAAAATAATACCAGTGTTTGTTTGAAAAATATGGAAATATTTGTGAGAAATAGATTTATAGATTTAATTTTGTATTGTGACCTAAAAAGCAGCAGCTTAAAACGTGTTTTTTATATTTTTTTAATATTATTATTTATGTTTAAGATTTGTAGACATTGTTTTAAAGAAAAAGAGTCCAGCGTTTTTTTGCAAATCTGCTAACTAGCGAAATAAATTGATTACCGATAAATATAATCGTAATTCAAATTGAATATCGTTTATTGAACGAGAGCTTAAATATGATACTTCCATTTTTCGTTATTGAATAAAAGCTGATAATAAAAAGTACCAAAAAATTCAATAATGCACAAAAACAACACACAAAAATTGTGTGCCAAAATAAATTATAAATGTCGCCAAAAATAATCATTTTTGTGCCCAAATAAATATAGAAATGTTACCAAAAAAACAAAAATACGTCCAAATACAAAAAATGGTTTTTGTAACAATGATTATTTTTATGGTAATCTAAATTTGGTAAAAACTTTTTTTTTGGTATCAAAAAATATTTATGGTTCCAAAAATGTATTCAATGTATCAAAAAAATGGCACAATCGGTTTTCTATTTTGATTTTAACCCTTAAATAAATTAAAAATAAAAAGCCATATAAATTTTAAGATGTAAATTGTAAAACATAAAAATTAATAATTTGCATTTCGATTTAAATATTTGAAAAAATCTATATTTTCAAAATTAAAATATAAACGTAAATTCGTTTGTATGACAACAAAATTTCAAGTAGACTAATTTTTAGGGAAAAAAATATTTGGTATTGGTACCAAATATTTTATTACCTAAATATTACTTTACTGAATATTTCAAAAATAAACAATATTATTTAAAAGTTTTATGTGCAGCCGGCGACCAATTTCGTGGCGTGAAAATGGCCCATGGAATGATTACAAATGGACGCTGGACGGCCTTTTTTAAAAATAATAATAATGGATCTAATAACAATTTAAAAAAAATGAAAATTGTAAATACTTGCAAATTTAAATTCTTTTAAATATTTTATATTCTTTAAAACTTCTTCTATTTTATAAAATACTACACAGCCCTAAGAAAATAACAAAAGTGCATACATTTTTATATAGAACTACAAATAACTATTGAATGGAAATGTTCATAAAGCTGCTGTTTACTCAGGCGTGTCGAGAGTATTTCAGATGCACTCACCGCGCATTCGACTGAAACGGATATAAAACGCGTTCACAAAACGCGCGCAGCAAAAAGAAAGATTGCGTGTGCTCAACGCAAACACACACACACACACACACACACACACACAACACGAATAATGCAAATTATGTACTCGAATGTGTGTGTGTATTCAGTGTATGTGTACAATTGTACACGCATATACAAAATAATAATTTACATACATTCTTACACTCGAATGTCAATATTTGCTATCGTCAAACGTGAGCGCCGCCGCCGCCACCACTCCGCGCGAAGAACTTGAGGAGCACATACAACATAAATATATATTTTATGTAATATATGTATACATATAGTGAAGCAGAACAATATTTATTATTATATATATACAACATATACCTGTGCAGAAGCAGTAGCAGCAGCAGCCTCTGAATACACACACACAGTCACACACTGCAACATGCAACTGCACACAAAGTCAAAGTCGCGGTTATACTTGATGTGATGTGACAGCGCATATGTATGCGCGCGTCTGCGTGCGCGTATTTGTTGTTCGCAAGACCGTTTTGTTCATTTTAAGCCAATTTTGTTGTTGTTGTTGTTGTCGGAATTCAAATGCGCGCGCGTACGCCTGCATGGCATTTTGTGCAGCCTGCAAGATAACGCATTTGCGCAGACGAATAAAATTCAAGAATGCGCACGCAAACGACTTATTAAAACAACGGATTTGCATACGCGAACGTGTACTAGAACCGCGTGTGCGCGCATGCACGCGGATTTCCTTTTGTGCACTCAATTTATTCGATTTTATGCAGTTTTTGCGTTTTGTGCGCGCGCGTAAGACGTCTCGAAATATATGCGCACACGTTTGACTGTTTTATGCAAAATCTATGCAATGCTTCCTTGTAATTGTATGCGTGCGCGCACTCGTTGCTGATTTAATGCGTATGTACATACGAATGCGTTTATTTTGATATATATGCAATATATTTCTTATAAAGGTAATGTGAAAATCGCTGCAGCTCAAATCGCGCGCATTTATATATTTTCTATAATAAATACGGACCAAATTTAAATATCCGGAGGCATGAAATACAAACCATCGGCTTAAATACAAGCGAAATAATATTCAAGGACTCTTATTTTGACGAATTTTAATTACATGCACAACTGCATTTCATACATGTGAAACAAAATCAACAATGTTATTATCATACAAACCTCGAAAAAACCTTCCGATATTCATATCCTTATATTTTGCTTTGATCCCAGCGTTTTTTAAGCCGTTTTACATTTACACAATGGACTTTTGTGTCGCTTTTTTATATTTCGTATTTTATTTTACAGTGTAATTGAATTTTTGAAAAAGCGCTCATTTTTACGCACAGTACAATTTATCACTCACTTCATGATAGTAATAAAACGCTGAACACTATTTTAGTGTTGCCAGTCTTATTGTATAATCCTCATTTAACCTTAAGTTAAGTTTATTTTTATTTAATATAAAAAAGAAATAACAAATAGTTAACTTGCAATGCAAAATAGGATAATGATGAAAGAACATTTGATTAGTCGTTCACGAACTAACTAGAAGAAATATAAAGAGAATAAATATATTATTATCCTTAGATGCTACTAGTTTAGAGCTTCTGCTGTTTTTAGCTATAGTTTTTGTACCGTCGTTCTACCTACACGGTACGCCAGAAGCGAGGTAGCGTAGTCAGTCCTGGTCAAATAGGTTTTCTCGTCGTAAAATGAATATTTTTATTTTCGACTAAATTATTGAAAGCAGCCGGTCAAATTGATCAACAGAAAGACTATGGTAGTTCATTTTTTTGGTTGTCAGTCCTGAGCTCTTGTACTAAATTGTGGTATGAACCCAGCTCTTTTTGATTTTTAACTATATGATGGATCCAAAATCGATTACTGCGCGCTTTAAGTTCTCCATCATAATCGCACGGAGCCTCCATTTTATTCATTAAATAATAATAATATAATAATTATACAAACATTACGGGATGGAAATATTTTGTTTTCGTGCAACTGTCATCTGTCAGTTGTGATGCCGAGAAGCGATCACCAGGCATGTGTTGTTTTTTGTTTTCTTCCGCTGCAGAGCAAGATCTTAAAAAATACACCATTATTATAGGTATCCGAAACTTTTCTAAAATGTTTTGATCTTAAAAAGTCCACCATTATTATAGGAATCCGTAACTTTTTTTAAATGTTTTGTTTTGTTTAATAAGAATAATAATAAATTATACTAAATTAATATTCATTTTTAAAACAAATATAATTAAACAGTCAACTAAAAATCATTCTAATTCATATTAATTACAACTACAGACACCACAGCATTAAAATAACTCTAATCATTCTAATTGTAAGTTTTCTGAGCCGCTATTAGAGAGTTGATTCGGTTCCGTCCAAAAACGACGTTTTTCGAATTGCATTTTAGTTTACAATGCGGTTGGTGTTTTGATATCGGTTGCATTTGTATGCATTTCGGTTTCGGTTTCTGATCCCTGCGACACCGCGGCTTTAAAGTTTGCTTTAAAATTAACAAGTTAGCTTAAAATTACACTTGTTTGACAGTTCACTTAACAATAAACACAATCACAAAAACAGGCCTATTATTTGGCATGAAGTTACATGACCATAATCAATTTATTTATTGCGCCATCTGTCGATTTGATGATAAAACTCAATAACCTTTACGATGGTAATACTAAACCATAATATTTATGAAATTTAAATTGACATTGAATCTACTCATTTACACTGTTAAAATATATATTGAACTGTCAAAAAAGGCATGAAATTCCGATGTGTAAAAGTCGGATGTATGAAAACCATCGTTATAAAAGTCAATTGTTAAAAAATACTATGTGATCTATGCATAGATTTAAGATATTAAATTCTTTTGTACGAAATTCGCTAAAAGAAGTTTTCAAATAAAAAATAAATTGAAACACTTGTAAAAAATTCCGTTGTGGGTAATACATAAATATAGAAATTTAAATAGGATGTGGGAGCTGTGTCCGTGGTGTAGAGTTCGTATCACCCGCCATAGGCCAAATAGGCTTTGCCGATATCCCACTGACACGATCCATACACGCGCGAAAGAGCGTATATATACTGTTTTTCGAGCTGAGACACTAAGTCTAATTCTTATTACTAAAACAACATTTTCTTATGGGTATTTTCGTCATTTAAATATAGACAAATGAATGGCAAACCGCGAGTGCTACGCATTGCTATATGTCTTGAGAAAAGCCCATTAGTCATTAGCCTACGCGCGCGTGCTGTTATTATTTTAACCGCACAGCGCAGACGCAAGGAACTTGAGCGGAAGTATACAGCGTTCATGGAAAACGGCCGCGGCGCACACAAATGTGATTTCCAGGGCATAGACGAAAATGAAAATAAATACCGTTAATTGTGTATATATATAAATAAATACGCGAGTTTGAAACAAGCAAAACACTTGAGAATTTTCGTTTACGCCTCGCTGCGTTCTGGTTCGGAATTTTCCACAATTTTCTTATAAACTCTGCAATGTTTTTCAATTATCCGTAAACTTAGGTAATTTATCATCAACAAAATGTACATGTAGTTCATTATAAATTGGTATATACATAATGCGTATATAATCTGGACTACTCAAAAGTTCAGCGAAAGCTTTTCAGTAGCTTGCTTGCTCACCGCCACTGCGCCCGTGCGCGCGCGCCTTTTGAGATTTTCCTTAATTTTGTTAGGCGCGTTCATCAATGTCTATTATGTATACACAATACACACAACATATTATTTATTTATATACATATACTATATA